>JAPYZD010000479.1:0-87500 GCA_030522725.1 Ichneumoninae sp. B BG-2022a
TATATATATATATATATATATATATATATATATATGCGCGAGTATGTATTATTCCCCCGAGATTTTTCCTTTTCCGTTAAAGCTTCGTCCCCCTCGGTATAATGCTGCCCTTATGCTCCGCTGTTGTCAGAAGGGCGTGCACGTTGACTCGTTCTCCGTATACAACGTCCGAGCGAATATGTCATGCTCCATAAAAGAGCAAACCCACTGCGTACCCGTACTTGGAGATATTTTTATATCACAGACGAAATTCTGACGCATTGTTTGTCGACGTAATATTACTGTAGCTCACGGTGTCGATCTCATAATCGACAAGCCGCAACTGCGAATTAATTTACGCGAGACCGGTGATGGCATCCTCTGCCGCAGTAATACGAATGAAACTGGCGGCTCTGGCGTGTCAGACTACGGGAAATTTTCATGAAAAACATTATATGCTCCCGCTTCCCGCACGTAGCTTCATAATTGCTTAACAATAAATTTATAATAAAATTATGTCAAAACCGTTCATGTGCGCATGCCAATGCCAAAAGCGACGGTATGGAAATTCGTTAACGTCACAGCGGTTAGGTGTTGTCGTCGGCGTCGGATGCCGGGATGTAATATAATATTGCGATGTAATTATCATCACTTGTCAACATTTATTCAGTGAAACATTGAATCATCGGCGTGTAATACATTTATTTAAATTACGGAACAACAGTGAAATATTATTTGTATTCCCCTCCTGGATTGAATACATCAAAGTTCCGATTCGAATCCAACTCGAGACTGAATTTCTATCGATATTAAATTTTATGCTAAAAGCGTGGAACCCTGCAGATAGATATGTCAAAATTAATATTATACCCTCAATTTTGTTATTAACCAAGGCTCCAGCAAATGCATTATTTGTTTAATACAAACAGGATTTGACTGCCTCAATCATATTTCAATCAAATAACGCACTTCAACTCCCCTGCCAGGCGTTGGTTAATTAATTATTATTTTTTCAATGTATTTACCGTAGTCTGAATTAATCGATAAACTTACGGTAAAACAATTGTTGTAAAAGGAAAAGCGTGAATAGAAGCGTATTTGCTTCATGACAAAAATCGTCCGACGGGGGTGGCAAAGGACTAGGGTGAGAAATAGAGATCAAGCCTCTCGAAGGATCATTCGTCGTGCCGCAGGACTTACACCACGTGTATTTCAGAAGGGATTAGACTGCCTTATGTCGTCCTAGATGGAACGAGAACACATAGCATGCTTTGACTTTGCTCATTCGGCATCACAAACGGCAAGGGATATTGGAGGATTTCGAGGGTTCCATTCAGTATAATAGCAAAAACGAACGATGACAGACGTCCAAACATCGATTTACCCTATTTTCTAGGCATCGATTACATAATTACTCACGAGGTAAAACCGGGTGGGTCTCAGTTTGGATTCTCGGACAAGAATCCGAGAACGGTTTTGGGCATATGGTGCTCTGATTATTCGTATAAAAAAGTGTTGTCCTCGAGACAGTAACAAAAAAATCAAGACTTTAATATGAAAATTCTTAATGCGAGGTAAAATGTAAAAAAAAAACTGAGTCTCTCTGTCCATCCATCTGTCTGCCTGTGTCCAATTTGTCAAATGTGAATTGGAATGAGAGTCGATGTCAATTCTCATTCGTCTGTACAAAAATGCCTGTTTGGCGTTCCTGTTATACAGCACCGAATGCTTTATCGCCCAATTAGTTACAAAACTGTTGGTGTCCGAATGATTCGCCACATTAGCTGGCAACTGGGACGTTACTTACATTTCGCTAGCGTATGCCTGATGGGCGTTGCTGTGCGATGCATTACACAATCTCCATACTCCGCACGGAGAATTATTGGAGGGGTTCGGTCAGGGTAACAACGGTAGCAATGATGGTTGTCTAGCCCTCACCGATCCGCTCGGTCGCTCACGCAGCGACAATTAATCACTCGAACCTCCCATACGCGCTCTACATGTTAGAATCGAAACCCTAAGAGAACCGCGCGCGGCTCCACACATGTGACGGGTCGGTTGTGAAAGTACAATGGGGAGGATGAAGGGATATTCGACGACACCGCATATACATATGGAACCGGTATACATAAGTTTCGATCTAAGTTCGGATAATCCGCATACGGTGACGTCAGGCTCCTTTTCCTCCGGTGCATGCATGCAGAAATAAAAGAAAATAAAGCGTGCAAGCTTATACCATACGCAACGTAATATATTTTCGTCCCGCAGGAACGTAATATATAGATATATCGTACTATACGTTCGTCATAGCAAATCGTATACAGTGCCCAAGTATTACGACGTAACCGAGTGAAGAATCCGTGACGATCAATTACAGAGAAAAAGGGAGGCAAGCGAAGGGCGTTCTCTCAGCACGAACTTTGCCTGAACCGCGGTCCTCAGGGTGAAACGGATTTGCTCGCTACGCTTTTCGATTAAAAACGACGCAAAACATCGTATCGCATCGGTCACCTTCACCGTACGCGCACGCCACCGCGCATCGATGCAATATTAATAACGTCGATTAGATTGGGAAATGAAAGGTGGTCCCGGGGTTTCCGTGTGAGCTGTCGCATAGAAGTTACGATCGCGCTATTTATTCCGTCGCAGCGGGAATAAACAAGATTCCCGATCGACGAATCCACTCCGTGAAGCCGTAGATCCGCAGACCCCAGACGCGAGGCGAACCCCCATTGTTGTATATACGTACTTCGCTTTTCTCTCGTCCGGAGAGGATGCGAACAGCAGCTGCACCGCGGGTGGGAGAGGGAAAAATTGTAGAAGCTAGAGCTGTCGTGCGAGCACGTGTTACGGCTTTCTTCGTTCACACGAAGGCGCGCGAGGACATGGAGCAGAGAAAATGGGACTGCGCGTTGGGCTAGAGTGCGTGGATCAACGACACAGTCGGATGGAACCTGTTTTTCTGTTTTTTATTTATATATATTTTTTTCACCAAATCCTTTCTGACTATCCATTACTTTCGTTTCACAAATTTCACTGTGTTCCTCTTTCTGGTACGACTGGGGAAACAATTCTTGACATCGCCAAAAAAAAAAAAGTTTAAAACCGTTGTTAACTGATGAAACTGTCGCCTGGGTGGTGATTCCTTCAAAGAGCTGTTGCAGAATCAGGCAAAGAGTTGCAAAATGTATTTGGCAACAGGGTCTACCGACGCTTTCGATAAATTTCAAAGGGTCACGGATATCATTCGCGTAGAATAAATTTTGTTTTTCATCGTTTGAAAAAGCGAACCATCGGATAATCTTTTTTTGTTCAATTTATCGACCGGTGTAAGCCATTGGAACCTTTATACATTTCCATTGCGATGACATATTGAGGCATCGATGTATTAATACGTATTTCGTTAATACTTTTATAGAAAGAAACAAGCGGGCTATCAGATTTAGTGAACGAGTTCGAGCGATCCGAAAGTTACGTGTTCCCGATGAGTTATTTTTTTATCCTCTTCCAATGAAATCGGATACAAAACTGTCGGCTATCGAAATCAAAGAGGACGCCCAGTTGGTCAGCCTCCTGCTCCTCTTGGCATCCTCTCTGTCTCGTCAAACGGAAACAAATAACCGAGGCGCATCGGTACTTGTGGCACCTATTGAATATCCAGTGGATACTTTGTACACGAGGTGCATCCAGGGATTGAGGCGCGGGGGGGTTTCGGATGTGAATTAAAAAATCCAATATCGTTGCCAACGCTAGATGTACGTGACATATCACGAGATAAATATGCAACCCGTCTACAATATCCGTTCATTCCGAGGGTATCGAGAGGACAAAGTATTGTGGAAAAAAAGATCGCGATATCCAGAGTTGGCGACTATGTGCCTGGAACGACTCGTCAACTAATTCGATCGATATTATCTGAATATATACCGTAGTATATGAAGATTTTGTGTTGAATTCATGTAGAGATGGGTAATACAAGTCAAGTAATAAAAAGTTTCAAATGAGTCATGGAAGTATAGGGCCGGTACTAACGGGGGCTGGGGCCAAATGGAGGCACAGTACACTGCAGATACGAGGCAAAATGGAGTACTACAAAATGCTTCCGAAATATTAATTAGAGCACCTGAGACACTGGGATCAAATGGAGACTCTAGACATACTTTGCATACTGAACACGCATGGGCCACTTCCTAGTTCGGAGCGAGTAAAAAAATACGATTCTCCTCGGTAGTATTTTGCTTCACAATTTTTGAATGTAAGCAAAAACAATTCTTGGATGTACCCCTACCCGTTATATTCATCGATCTGACTCCCCATTCGAGCTCCTCTAGTCACGAACTTTGGAAAACGATCGAGGTAGAGAGATGATCAAAGACGTCTCAAGACCTCTGTCTTCCATAATTTTCGATCTTGCAAGTCAACCATCTCTTTCTTCTGGCTACATCGGCGAAACTCGATTTACTCCACTCTATTAGAGATCAGTTTCATCCCTTTCGGCGGAGTATCTTTCACCCTTTTCCTCTTCCATTCTTATTCTCTGTTCTCTCGGTTACACGAATTGACTGGGATCGCCGGTGAGAGTACAAGTTCATTATTAAACTCTCAATGAAGAACTCTTTGAGGTCGATTCAACGACACCGTCTTCAAGCCGCGGGCGACATTATCTTTCACGGACTGCTGTAACACCGAGTACAGTAATGTTAAAAAATTTCGATCAGGGAATGATGGTGACAAACTTCAGTATGTAGCTTCATCTTAAAAGGAAGACACGGTTTTAACTTTGCCACGTTCTCTCATATGCTTTTTTCAGAAACACGACGCTTCAAAGTGACCATAAGAAGGTATACGATAGATGCCTTAAGTATCTACCATAATAAAGATTTGTTAACAAAAATATATATATTCTGCATATCACAGAATGAAGCAAACAGCGTGATAACAGGAATAAGTACACACGTGTTCACGGCGTACATGGGGTGGATGAGCACGTAGTCCAGGATGCGAGAGATAGAGAAGTAACGTAGGGGTGGAGAACGGGCACGAGGTACGTACGTGGCCTGTGGCTTCGTATCAGTCATTGAAAACGGATACTCGGGATACCCCAGTCCGGCAATAATTGAAACCACATTCTCCGTGTCTGCTAATGGTCCCCACCGTACCCTTTTCCCCCTCGCCATTATGTTATCTTCCTTCCTCCGCTTTCTCGGTACAGAGAGATATCTTCGTTATTCTCTATGCTTCCACAGCTCGTCGGTCTGCTGGTCTCTGCAATCGTTCCACTCGTTCTCCTCTCGACTTCATTCTTCCCTGTCTACCCTCGGTTTTACTCTCTCACTCTCCTCGTCTGCCTATTTGAACGTTGAGTCCTACCTCCTCTCATCCTCTTTTCCATTACAGCCTCGTAGTACTCCCGGTGAAACCTATGATTTGAAAATCCGCACTCTCCTCGCCGACGTGGCAAAAGCTCACGGAACTATAGTATACACACATACACACAGCGATGGATTTATATGTGCAAACATTTAGTGGGTGTGTATACACGTGTGCTATCCCTTCTGGAGGTACGCTGGAAGATAGCTGTGCATCAGAGATATATATGGGTTACCCGGAAACGGCCAGACAGGGGAGGGCTTCATACAAATTGAATTTGTGTAATTACGGCAGTAATTACGCCGGGATTAGGGCCATTACCGAGGCGGCCACGGTACGCGCAAACGTTGTGCACAGAGTCACCTTATAGGGATGGGTTCTCCACCTTGTCCTACCTCGATTTTCCAACTTCTTCCACTGTTCGCTGTGAAACTTGCTCGGCTAGGATATTCTCCAGATTGAATCAAGTAACTTTTTTATTTGCCAATTAAATCAAAAGAATATATAAAACAAAATAGGATGGCTCTTATTGAATAGAAATTCGCCAAGATCTTTTTGCGTTTACGGAATGAATTTCATTACTTTGTATTAAAACACAATGTATTGTATTGAACACGGTGAGTATCTAGTTTGCATCAAGGTCACCAGGTGGGATTCTGCCATAACTGGAAAAACGGTACACTGGCTCCACGCTGAGTGCTGTATGTCAAAACGCCATATCAATCCTACTCCGGCCGGCGTAGTTAGCCAGAGTGAAGCCGACCGTCGTCCGAACACTAATAAACACTGAGTAATGGTAGTACGTCATTGCTTAGCAGAAAAAAAATAAAACATTCAACTATGACATCACCTCCGGTTTGATCGTGACGTTACTTCCGGTATTGAAAATCCCAATTTTTTAACCGAAAAAGACGTCGGACCATAAGTAAGTCACTTTCGGTTTAGAAATCTCATTCTCCGACAGAAACTGACGTATATCCGTTATGAGGTTACATCTGGTTGAAAAATGCTTTGCAACTAAGACATTACGGATCTCCTTTAGGCGGCCGGCATTCGCCCACCCTCACCTATATTGAACAGGCAGAATAACGTCCCAGACAAAGGGGATGAGTATTTCTTCTGTACTCGTCGATGATCGTCTCTCACTCGCTCGTACGCTCGCTAACAGCACATGGTAGTGAACGCCGCAAAAATCAGTGATATCGCTCGCGGTCGTCTGCCCTCAAGAGCCATCGGTCTCTCATGCTTTTTTCACACAAGAATAAGAGACACGACTACGTCGACAAGAATGGAACGTGCATACGGGCATAGCTGTTCGGCGGCGAACTGGAACCGAGACCTCGAAGAACGTGGGATCGCAGAAAGGGAGGAGAAGCTTGCTGCGTGTTCTATCTTGACTGAGACGATGCATACAGGCACGGAGATGGTGGTGGCAGCAGCTCTTTCCCGGTTCTCGTGAGTTGCTGCGGTTTCTCGCAAACAGTTGTAAAGAATTTGCCGGGCACGAGACGACGAGGGTGAAGGACGAGGAAGAGTCGAGCTCATTGGGGAGGCAGACGCTATCTCCCCTGCGCAGCGTTCACGCCAACTACCATTATCACTGCGCTACGCTTCCATATTGTACGCTATAGTGCGACAGTGCAGCTATGCGTATGTGGTAGCTATCACCGATATGCTCCCGTGCTGCGTAATCAATCCTGAGTGCTCCACTTGAAATTTAACAACTTTTTCATCCGTTTTTTCTTTCCTTTCCTTTTTTTGTGGGGGAAGAGAAGCAAGAAGAAGAAAGATATTGTCGAAGCGTTGTGCACGAACGTGCTTCGATCGAACATCCGCTATCTTTCCTCTTCGTTAATGCCTGTTTTGGTTTTATTCTTCTATCCACCTCTCTGTTCCACCCTCGAAACTGATCGTACTGAGGAGTAGCAACGATTTGAAAGGAAAACGATAAGGACGATCCCTTCGACTGATAAAATAGCAGTGTTCTATTATAGCTATCGGTTGAATAGAATCGCGATTAATTCACCCACGATAAAACTGGCTATCGGATTCCCTAGCGTAAGGCATTACGAGATAGTAGGCGCGATTTTGTAACCGACCGAAGTGTGTGTACTTATGCTTCTTTACACATTCGTGGGAGTGGAGTACAACAATGAGTACGAAGTCTTTCGTTACCAACGAGCGACGCGTCGAACCGCGATGTTAGAATATCTTTATCAATAACAAAATAACATATCGATGCATGTGAATACCAATATGCATGTTGGCATTATCAAATTGGATATAGAAGCTGCATTTTGTACTCGGACGAGGTCGCCATAGTTCAAGGCAGTTGGGACCGGAAGCGTTTCCATATTTTCATTTTCCCTTTAGCGTTTCATTGTCAACGACAAAATACGATGACATGCCAAGAATCCCATGCCGGGATTACGTTATCTTTCACATTCTTTCATGGATACGTGAAAGCCCACGCAAAGTGCACAGCGTTCAAGAATTAAATGCTTCTAGGTTTTGATAGAGGCCACAATGCGGAGCGCACAGCTTTTGTTTCCCCGAGACGTGCCACGGAAACCCGGAAAACTTTGCGCTGCATCGGCGATTCAGCCTCGCGTTCTCTTCCTCCCTCCTTCCTCCCTCGTGGGGCCTTAATAGATGCGAAAATATTGCGGTAGCGTTATAGGTTACGAGACTTAACGAGGCACTTAACGCCCCGAGAGCCACCGTCAAGTGAAAAGGACCCCCGCTTCCCCGAACTACCCTCTTCGCCGATCCCTCTTCCTCGCTCGCAGAACCGCTCCCGCCTGCCTGCACGGCTTATTATTCTCGTTCCATTATTCAATTAATAGCCCGGCATTTATTATCATCAAGGGAGGGGCATGAATCGAATAAAGGACACGCATTATCGTGGATAATGTTATGCGGTCGCACATTGCCAAGCCTCAGAATAGGGGAAGACAGAGATCGCAAAGAGAGACGAAATCTCGAACGAAGAGTGAGCGAAGGAAGCACTCGTGGCAGTTCGGAGTTCTTATGCTGTACAGCCGGCCTTTTGCGAAAAGCATTAAATTACCAACCGCTGAGAGGTACCGACATTTCTCTCTTTTTCATTCACCTTTCTCATTATTGTACACTTCAGCAGCAGCAGCAGGATTGCGCGACTTCTTTTGACTTTAATAATAACCAACGATCAAGTCACGCCTGTTGCCAGCTCGGTGTCCCTTTAATTAATTAATGTAAAAGCGGGGAGACCCGCGAGGAAGAAATGGAACAAGAAATTGTGGTACGACTGAACCGCCGGATGGGGTAATAGGTATGAGGATATAGCGATGCGAGAAAGTAGTCAGACAAGAAAGAGACGAGGGAGCGCTTCAGCGTCAGAACGAAATTCTTCGGCAGCGGTTATTTCATTTTGACTCGCCATCCTTTCACTCTTTTTTTACCCCTCCTTTTTTCTTGACGTCTTCACCATTCTTATTTCTTATTTTACAAATCAAGTTAAGTATTGGGGCCTTTACTGCTTTTGCCTTACTGATTTTTTCAATGATTCGTGGAAAGCGTTATCCGAAGGCAGTATCCGAATGAGAATGTGACTAACTCTGATAGAAATTTCCTAGACAGTTTCCTGTTTGGTTACAGGCTGAGGTTTGAAAACCTGGGCAATAGGCTCATCACACACTGAAAAAACAACTCAGTGGATCAACCAAGACTATAGAATTAATTTGTTCAACAATATCTTCGAAAATATGTTCGAGGTTACCAATAAATGGAGTGAACCAACGACCAATGTGTAGGGAAACTGATGTATAGTTGGGTCTCCCACAACATTTCTGTTGAGGATCTTGCTCTTCTTAAGGTGAAGTGAAACATGTTCTCTGCCGCTGTCTCTCGCTCCACCGTAAGACCAATATCGCTGTCTCTTTCACACTCCTAACTCCGTCACGTGACTTTCGCTTCTCCTTAATGAGAAAAGAGCTTCAAGAAGTCGGAACGTATCTTTCGATGGAAGCGTGGATCAAAGGACGGACGAAACCGGGACGAAAGGGATGTTCTAAGGTGGTAGGAAAGGGACGAGGCATTGCGCGGATGGAGGAACGGATTGATTAATAGGGGGTACATCTGTTACCGGTGGGTGAAGAGGCGGGGATGCAGGCGAGCGAGAGGGTGAATGGCAATAGTCCGTTCGTCGACGGAGGACTAGAACGCGCGAGAAGCAGCACGGAAGGGATAGCTCTCGCGCAGTTAGCATTAATCACTGCAACACGCCGTGGCTGAACGCATCCGTTGCCTGACTGTCAGGATCCTGGCCGGTAGGTATAATGCTCACTACACTCGTGCCGACTGACCAATCCAGTTCGCCGGTCAGCTGCATCCACGGGCATAAAGCGAGGTGGACACCGTTGCACCATCGTACGCTATCCCTCCTTTGATTTCTCCATTCCGTTCACGTTCATGGTCAGGAGGGAGAGAATCTTGATTGAAATCCATCTCACTCAGTCTCCCAGTTTCACCGAATCGAAATTCGATGAGGAACCGAGAGGAAACAGGATAGATTGTGCAGGTTGTGCCAGATCGTAAATTTTCCTGGATTATTGATTATAAGACATACAACCTTGAAATAAGTCAAGGTGAATAAGTAACAGTTCTCTCGGCTATGTCGTGGAGGGACGTGCAGTATTAAACGAACAAGCGTAGGTAAATGGTAGTTATTAATAGCGTTGCGTTGTTTGAATAGGCATCTTTGGTGGTAATGACAAAGCGAGAAGAAAGTAACAAATTGTGTCGCGATAAATAATAATCCAATGATTGCAATTCTGTGTCGAAGCAAGGATGCTATTGAGCAATGAAAGACGAGATAGGAAAAGTTTAACGAGATAGGAAACTAAGTACCCTCTGTGCCACACGAGTTTCTTGTAGGACTCGGCTAGACCATAGTAAGCAGAGCATTCGCGAACCTGTACTTGCGATATACTCACGAATTCGTAGGAAAATTAAATCGACTTTTCTGAGTGTGATCTCCAAACTGAAATCGTATCTCATATAGATAAATTCAGAATGGTATGATCTGCCGGGTGATGTGGCCAATCGTTATATATTTGTATAAGAATAGGAACCATAGACAAATAATTTTAAGTTTGACGGTTTCCCTATAGTCCTTCGATGATCCCGCAATGCAATAGAGTTATTAATTTAGGCTAGGCAGAGTTTGTCCGCTTTATATTTTGACTAGACGAAGCCCTGCGAAGCAATGATGTACTCGCGCTAGAGTCGACATAACACAAGCCTTGTGATTAATCTCATTCAAATTCTCGACCAGACAGAATTTCCTTGCACGTGGCTCCGGATTTACGTCTCGTACGGGGCTGTGGGTTTCTCTGGAACGGTAATTAAATTCAATTCAATCCGCGATCTATCTACCGAGCTTCCCCGAAATATCAGTGAATAACTGAAACCGCAATGAACACCGATTACAGGGCGAAATATTCGAGAGATCCCCATAACCGCATATATACTGTGACATAGGAAATATAAGCATCACGCATCATCCACTGCGAACGCCGTGTGAGATTCGTCCCCTCGACAATTTGTCCGAGCACACGCCCGAGCCATTCCTTTGCTGCAAACGTAATTAATGATGGCATCCACGGTGTTACAATGGCAAACGTGTGGAACTACAGCCGGGAGGACGATTCAACGACGGGAAAATGAAAACTCGCAGGCAAATAACCAAAAGGGCGTAACCTATATACTTTAACATAGCAGTTACGCCCTTAGTGATCCATACACGTAACGATTCCCGCAGGCGAGCCTACAGCGACCGCGACGTTGTGAACCCTGTCGTTGGAAAACGTGCGAACAGCACCCTTGCATAGCTCTGTGTGCGTTCAGCACACATTAGAGCTAAGGGTAGAGGAGAAGTACAATACGAATTGTGGCTGAACTTACGGGCGGTACAGAAGCATGGGTAACGGGACCATTGTCCGTGCGTATTCAGTGGGCTGCTGCAGCCTGCAGCATAGACCCCAGCAAGAGTAGAGGCTTGCGTAATACGTCAGGACCTTTAGCCGTATGATGAAGTAATGACGTGGCGTTTACATCGGTCCCGGGGAAAATTACCCCAATTAGCTAGCAGCAGGGCCTTCACAGACGTTGTGGGGCCAGGATGTGGAGACACTCCTTCGCTTTTACTGTCTCACACGGTTTTTTATCTTTTGTACCTACCTATAAGAATGGTGTTTATCAACATTTAGATTTCTACGAGGGCTCAAATTTTTCTGTTAAAAGAACGATGAAAGTGCGTATCGGCATTATTTGCATGCCAAAAAAATACGTTATCAATAAAAATAATCATCTCTCAAAGCGTGGTAATTTGTTTATGAAGAACAGATCAAATGTATAAATCGCACTAAAAACTTCCCTTGACAAGCTAAAACTATAGCATTGGGGTCAACCGTTTTGCCGGAAATAGAACATTCATCATCACTCAATAAGTGCTCCGATAATCGGTGCTACGTACCAATTTGAATCTGTTACGACGATGATAAAGAAAAGTATTCAATTGGAAAAGCAGCTCCATGGTTGGACAAAAAGGATTCACGAATCATCCGAAGTCGGAGCTATGGAATGGTATTCGCAAGCTTTTCTGAAGTGAGTTTGACGTGTCTGACGGCTCCAGACTCCTCGACGTTGCTTGGAACTCTCCGGTTTCGTGATTCCACGGTACTCTGCCGTCTCGAGCTACGAAAGTTTCTCAATTAAAAATTTTCACGGAGTCCGAGGGGAAGCATAGCACAGTGGAGGAGGTAGAAACTCCGAGGGACGAGAATGGGAATGAGCGTCGCGAGTTTCGTTCGTTTTCGATCTATAGATAGAGGATCTAGTCCAGTGATTCTTAACCATGGGGGTCTACAGGGGGTCCCCCGTGGATTTTGGGGGTCCATGGACCCCAGGTTAAGAACCACTGGTCTAGTCGAAACCAGTGCGGAATGAGTTCGAAAAAGGCGAGAAGTATGCGGCGGAGGGGCGTGGGGGGGAGAGTGGAGTGCGTTGCGATGAAGTAGGTCATCTCATCATCCCTATATCAACCAAAAGTCTCGGCACACTAATACGAGGGTTGGAAATTTTTAACGAATTTAACTTTGCCTTGAATTTCTTTGCGAAGAAACACGCAAGTAGAACGGAAAACGCTTCCTCTTGCCAAACTGCACGTAACGTCAGTAGAGAAATTCGAGTCTCGAGCAATAGAACCACGAATAAAAATCACTTTCCATCACCGTCCGGCAGTTTAGTTTCCGGAGTTAGTATCCTCGCCCTCGTTATAAGTACAATATTTTTTATGAGCGAACGGGAAAGAGATTTTAAAGAGTCGTAATAATCGCATCAACCGCGAGAGGTAGGTAAGCACGGTGTGCGCCGCCCTCTCGACTAATGAAACGGAGAGTATAATGTCTGCTGTGGCATCATAAATCCGACCGCATCCCTGTACAACCCAGCGCCTCCCTTCCTCTTGCTCTCTCGACTCTTGCTTCTTTCACCAGCCTCAAGTCATCTTTGTCGTTGAGTCCTTTAATTTTCCCAACATGCGTAATCTTCTTAAATGATTTACTCGAGGTACGCACTGCGGGACACGGGGGACTGCACACTCATCGTCGTCGACGTTGGAAGTAAATCCTTTTCGCGAGTTCACCCTCGTTGGCATTGGAGTGTCGAATAAAAAATTATATTGAATAAAAGAAACAGAAAAAGTATTAGTGAAGAGACTGCAGGATACAGGTTGATAGGACAGAGTACAGTGAGACTAATTTATTACTAAATTGGAATATTTATGACGTCAAAGACAAATTTGTAAGAATGTATGAAAAAAAAAAAAAAAAAAAAAATACATGTAAAGTTTAAAGTTCATATTCAGAGTATAAATGTAAGTGAGCAACGCCTAAGTATAATCTCACGAAAAAATCTCTTATTCTCAAAGACATTATGTTCTTAATGGGACAATAACCATCATATTCATTTAAATAATGTAATAAAAAAGGGAAATAAATATTTTCCACATTTTACATCCGTTACACCTTTCGCTCCGGTATATAATTCATGGTACCCAAAAGATTCTTTGGCCCCTTCAAGTGAAACGTTGAAAGTATTAACTCGTTGGAATGGGCCAAAGCTTGATACTCTGAAGGCCCCGTCGGCCGACTGATGACAGACGACTGCCGGATGCTCAGTGCTATCTGAAAACTCGCAGCCGCAAAACCATCTGACCTATTCGGTGAAAGCCAGCAAGTATCGGAGCCTCTACAGTAGCAGAGTAGCTGACAAGTTGTCAGCAGATTGCCAGCAATTGCTGGCGGACGGCCCGGGGTGCACTTGAGACAGGAAGAAAAGCGTTAGCGAAGGCACAGAAAGGCACAGAAGTAAACACAGGAAGTGCAGAGGCATCTAGATCGGCATACGACGTTTAGGTTTCAGGAAGAGAGGAGGCGCAGGAGCGACCTCCACGTGGCCACTAACCACGTATATTCCTTGCATAGCATTCTTTCAGATTCGTGCGAACGTTCTACACACTTTAAGTTGCCTCTTTTTCTGCTCCGATACCGTCAACAGCCAGCTCGCTTTCTGTCGCTTATTCCACGGCCTGCGTGGACCCCTCGACCACGGGATTGTTGATATTTCGCGTCCCCGTAAGACGACACCACGACGTAGTGCCGGCATGAGGCCGATGTTGCCTCTTAAAATATTCCCGCGTGTACTGTTACAAATTTATTCGTGATGGGGAGGGAGGAAGGAAACTCAAGGGTGAGGGTTAAAAAACGATGCAAAGGAGAGCCGTGGGTACGGATGTAACTGTCGCACAACCTTGCGAGGGTTGCCAGGGTAAAGCAAGCACGTAAACATACGCTTTAAGTATCACCGCTGCTTCTAAACTGTCGGTAATCGCTAATTGGGAACAAATGTTTTTCGGCTACGGGATGAACCAATAATACCGAGCAAAACCGCATTCGTCAATTATCACGTACGAATAAATTGTTGTGGCAATTACCGCATGGGATTACTGACACAATTCTGTTACGTTTGTTAAGGTAACTTACGAATTCAAAGGGATATTCTTAGGAAACATATATCAACATTTTAAGAGAACCCACGGGTAGATTTTAAAATATCACCCGTGAAACTGGAATCTGACGAAAGAAACAATGGGCATAATAAAAAAATCCGTCACATTCTTCCGAAGAATTCCTTTACCTCTTTACGGTATTATGTATGTATCAATGATTGCAAATCGCAAATACGAGTTAGCGCGTGACGAGTCCCGTTGTATAAGCACATCGCCGAGCTAGCTATCGCGTCGATTTCTTCAATCGTCGTTATTACTCATGAGAAATTTGCCGACTTCCAATTGTTACTCTCACCATGCAACATGTATTAAATTTCTATTATAGTGCAGCATAGCACAGTATAGCATAGTACATAACATTATAATAAAGTCCAGAATACTCTAAACACGCGGATAGGCTTTGCGATTTAACACATATGTATCTATGATCAAACAAGAAGTAGACGTACCAGTCCGCACCATCGTCAGATTCCCGTGTAACGGAGTATAGTTCAGAGACGGATGCTCCAATCGTCTAACCACTTGGACCCTTGGCATATAAGACACTGTCTTTAATTTTCGATTTTTTTTACTCACCCATCAGGAGGTTGAATTCAGGGTCACCGAAGCGGCGAGGGGAACGTGCGATATCTTGACGACCTGGAGGCCGCGAGGCCTCTGACCTCATCCTTCCCACGCCTTCGCACCTGATCGCGGCGGCTCGTAGCCAGTACTCAGGCATTCAGCCCTTATCCATTCGACACCGAGCGCATGGTGCAAATCGTTACCATCGATTTCGCACACTCGCACACACAGCTTCTCACAACAGAACGAACAATCCTCGTCGTCGTTGCGTTCGAAGCTTGGTATTTTACTGTATGATTTTTATCATCAAACTTGAATGGTCGCCGCTGAGTTGCAAGGTGTGCAGAGCAGACAGGATCTACACGACGGACTTATCGAGTTCCAGTCGCCAACGGGGACCGAGAGGACTCGTAGGAAACGAGACAAGATCGGGTAACGATTATCTGTCCTGCGGTCCCATGCTATCGATGCGTTATCGGCAGGTCACGTTGATAGAGTAATTTCTGAATTGGAAGAACGAAAAATAAAAGGAGGAAAAGATCGAGTGATATAGGTAGCGGCATGATAAGGTCGTTTGGTTGTGGTATTCTCGACAGTTGAGGATCGATAGAGCCAATCAAGGAATCTATCACAAGATTCCCGTTGCTGACACATGAAGATCGAAGCCGAAGAAATAATTGGAAATGATCGAAGTGGCATACCAGTAATGGAAACTTCAAATATTATCGACATCTAAAAAACCCATCTTATACACCGCAAAAATGATTTATATATTTTACAAAAATGTTCGTCCAGAATTTTTTATTTTGTCCCTGAAACGTATTATAAATTTATAAAACTGGTAAAGCCGACAAATTAATGGAAAGCCAGTTTTCTACGATCATTCGATCGAGCATAAATTGAAAGCAACATAAAGATTACTAATTGTTGCACAAAATATAGCTTGGGTGGTGCGTGAGGTCGCTGCTATTTGACAAGAAAAGAAAAATGTTGACCACCTTGAGGGACATTTGGTTCATTAAGGTCAGTTTTCCTGTCGTGTGTCTATCCCTTCGATTATATTGGGACTTCAAGACTCGACAAACCTACAAAGAGTAAGGTTGCAAGCTTGAGCGCCCCGTAGTCAGAACGGGAAACATGGCAACTTAATATCGATCGGGTAATTCTCGCGGCTCGGAGTGGTGCCGGCCTCATCGAGCTGGTAGCACCAGCTCACAGCTACTATACCTCTTCATCCTCCTTCCAGCTTTCCTTTTCCCTTCCTCATCGACATTCTACCTCGTGGCTCGTAGTAGTCCTTCGTGTACCCCTGACCCCTCGGCCTTCTCCCATGGTATACTCGGTCTCTTTTCTGTTCTTCCACCCTCTCGGCCGGTGAGCTCGCGAGTGCAATGGTAGCTCACTTTCCAACTCTCGCAACTACCACCTTCCTACCCGCACACCGTCCTGGAGGAGGGGACCGGGGGTGAAAGAGAGACGGAGAAACAAGTGCGATAACGCGGGACAGAGTCAGTCGCAATCGATATGGCATCCTACTTATCTCCATTCCAGGTTCACTTACCCCTCGACGACGTGAACGATCGACCGACCGACCCATCGGCATAGAGAGTCATGAACGTTGAGAAGACTGTTTACCGTGAGAGAACCCTATATCTCGTCGTTTTAGATACGAAGCCTTAAAATCAACCCTTCTTCCATCGACCGCAGACCACATGAACCGGTTATATCCATGTATCGTTACACCGTGGGTCACTGATACCAGATTATACTTTTTCGGCAACATTCGAAATCGAAGTCATCGGTCTCCGATCCTTGTTACTAAAAGTGATAATATATCTCAACAAACAGTTATATTTAAGCTCATATTAAATACATGTTATTAATAACAACAAAAAGGAGGAAAGTTGAATCGCAACTTATGAATGAGTAAGGATGCGACGCTGTAATTCGAATAAATTCAGGCACGTATTTCATGCATTTACAAACGTAACGAGACATGTTCTCGTCTCTTACGGCTTGACACGCTTCGTAATAGCAGACATATATAAAATGACGTTCACCGGGATCCGCGGTCACTGTTGCATCGTCATTGAAGGTAAATGGCCGAGAGCAGTCAAAGCTCGGGCTCATTTTACTGTCATTTTATACTGTAGCCGAGCAATCACCGGGCACGCTGGGCTGCCCAGTTCTCGCGTTGGTACGAGCTATTGTTCCGTGTGCGATCCGTGGCATCAGCGACTCGCACACGAGCCGGACCCTCGGGGCACGTCAACTTAACGCGCGCGCGCCATACTCGATCATAAATCACGTACGGCTTCCATTGCACCGCGATTTCCACGGGCTTCTCTCGTTCTCCCGTATCGGCCTTGGAACTCGACGATGGCGTTCAGGGTACCATAGGCTCTAAAATGATATTGCCTTTTTGTCTCTCAAATTTTTTACGACCCCGACGATAACATCGTTTTCGAACAGGTGTAATAAATCTTTTGAATCAATAATAAATTCGAAGGTTTCCGGTCAGCCTCAAAAGTGGGACGCGGTACGAAATCATGTTACATTTCAACAATTCTATTAACGAAAATAATCTAACTAAGACAAAAAATGTTAAAGCTTGAAACTGTCGGAGTGTAAACTTTACAGTGTTGGAAAACATTTGGCGGATTGAAAGTATTCAAAAACCAATTTAGATCTACGAAGAAATGTCAAGACTTTCACGACTGTCTTTCCTTCGTTAAGTTGCAAACGTTATTTTTCATATTCCCAGGGCATCAGTTGTCTTGAAAGTAATCTTACCGAGCTTCAATATTCATTAAAAAAAACCAAATTATGGTTGAATATATAACAGGGGCGCCCGTTTCGTACAGGTGCGAGCCCCAATATAATCCCAAGGGTTTGGCAGGCGCGAGGGTGGTTTCAGGACCTTGGGGTTTACACTGCACCACATTCTAGTACAGTATGTATATGTTTGTATATGTATATACGTGCAAGAGGAAGCAAGAACAGCAGGAGCACGAGCGGCTCGTACGTCGCGTGGGTTAAGCTCGTTTTCGCGATATTTGCGAATTCCCGTGGGGGTGGGTTGGTTAAGAGAGGGTGAGTTTCGCCCTGGTTGTACCGGTGGAGCCGACGCCGAGGCCGTCGCCGCTGGGACCGGTCAATTGCAATGCAACGTAGGTAGGTACTACCCCGAGTTGCATGCATGTTGCCATATAGTATACCACTACAATTATGCCCGTCTCCCTTCACGTACACTTCACATACCAATACTACAAACTTACCCCGTGGTATTATGCATGTGTATGTCTGTATCGAAGGAGAGACTCGCAGCTCGCGAACAGATGCGCGGCACGATCGCGAGTCCGATGTATTACGTTTGCTAATCCCCGACATGGCTGACAGTATAATACACCGCTTTGCAAACAGTGCTGCTGCGTCGCCGGCGACGTCAACGGTGCAAGCCTGCTGAAACAGCCACCGACCAGCTTCCAGTTTGCCACTGTACCATACCGGCAATGCAGCTAGTGTAGTTGCATTCACTGGTGCAGCAACTGGAACCGACCTCTCACGTAGGGCCCTTCGGCTATCCACTGATGTGAACCCTAAGTCTCCTCTTCCTCTGGCCATCCTGTTCTCAGACAATTCTCTCGTCTGAGTACGTTAACCCATGGCGTTCGCAAGGCTTGACGCTAACTCGTCGAAAGACGCAACCCCGGTCTAGGCGGCTTCTCCTCATTCCTCCATGGTTATTGCCTGTATGCAGATTCAAAGGTTCTACGACGACGGCGTGGTTGGATTCTTGTTTGACCTACCAATCGTTCACAGAAAATCATAAGTGTCTTATAGATCACGATGAACCGCTTTCGTTGCACTGCCCATTCGCAACTTAATGCAGAATTCGAAACTTGCCGCGCACTAAATACGAACGCATAAGTATAGTGTCATCGCGCCGATGAAATTCTACTCACACGTCTCAGGACGAGTATACGTCGAGGACACTTCACTCAGATAATAAGCATATTTCACAAAGAATTCGGACATAAAAGATGACAAGAAGATTCTTCAAGATTAGAGCTCCTTCTCTCATATTCCCCTCCAGTCTCCATTCGTTTCTTCGAGGGACAACCGTGCCAATAAGAAAATGTGCACCAATGAACCTACGGTCTCACGAAATGGTTGACGAAAAAAAAAAAAAAACCTACGGGAGCGCACTAGAGAAATCCTCATCTCAAGTTATCGGCTACAGGATTCACGAGGGCAGCGCACTCGTTGAGTTTTGTGAATTGAGACGGACTCTGCGACACATTCAATGCGATCACCGAGAATTGCACAAAAGGTCGAACAATGCAGCATCGCACAAGGGTTCCGGGATGTATTCATAGGCAGAAATGCTTACCTCAGTGGACCCTGTATATCTGTATATCCTCGTACCTACATGCGAAGAGCGGAGTGATGTGTACGCCGGCGGCCATGGACACATGGTTCGATTCATACCTCGAAGCTCTCTCGATAGTTCTGCGGTACGTGAGTAGTCGTACTATAGTTATTGCTACAGTGCCACACGCAGAAACTAAATCTGTGAATAGAATTGAAGGGACATAAAAAAGCGTTGGAGGTTCCGAGTGCTGGGATGGGTCTGGCTTGTAATGCCGAACTCAAGGACTTATCGCTGGAAGTACTGAAAGTGCAGACTCCAATTGAAAAATTTGACGATGAGTCGACGAATGAAAGAACCAGTCTGACTGGCAACAATAGTCGAGTTCTGTTATTCATCAATCCATGTTTGACGAAGAACGAAGCTACTGTGTCGAACCGGTTAACCGATTTTCAAGCTATTTTCACTGCAAAGTTTCCGCTCGATTCGTAGGTGTCGGTATGTAAAAAAATGACAACGACCAATTTGATTTGCGCTCGCCCGTTGTTTTCAGAGTACTCGATGGACGTTACGGAGGTGGAGCGAGAGGGCACGGAACTTAATGCAGTATTAATGCAATAACGTAGGCAAAAGCGGCATGAACAAAGAGCTGTATTGCAAAAAGTATATAGACGCTGGTTTGAGATTGGCGGTATAGCTCGGACTTTCGTAGGCTGCGTTGGGGCAAAGCGCGGACACACGCTCCTTTACTGCAAGCATTGAGTGGCTGATGAAACATGTTTTAATAGATTTACATGCTTTCAAGTAATTATTGGAAGTTTCGTGCGGATGGCAAGTTTCAGGCTCGATAACCAACTACACTGTAACGGATTTTGCCGTAGCCTGCGATGGTCAGTTTGGTCCTTTCAATTTTTTCCTTTTGTCGTTTCCATCAACGATCCACGAGCACGGTTAATAGCTCGATCGGCGAGCTAATTTGTGGCAGAACGCTTTTTGTTAGTCATAAACGCTCTCTTGGCTACAACAGCTGCACGTTTGGCTTTATTAATACATCGTAAAACGGATCTAAAAGTCGCGCATTCCCGAGAGACCGTTTATAGCCGCACGTGCGTTATGTACCGGATGTGAACGAAGCAAACGCAGAAGTTCTCTCGTGGCACGGAACTTTTGCTAACTTCAAACTATTTGATTCGCGAATTACCCTCACTCGAGTGTAACATTGTGATCTGATGAATGGATGATTAAGAAATGCCGAGCAGTTACGAAGGAACTTAAATTTATTGTTCTGAATCGATGCAAGGGACTTATTTTTATCGTTTTTCCTTCAAAAACTATAAAAGTGACAATAAAAAAATTGATATGCTTAAGTGCAAAAGGGTCTGTTGATATACTACATTAAGTGAGTCCAGGCGTTATGGAAACCCTTTAGCGATGCAAAATGTGCAAGCGCTTCCATAATATTTTACACAGAACATCATTAGCGATATTATAGTCTGGTTATAAAACGATAATCTTAAAAGGTACCCTATCAAAACATGTAATTACTATTTTCCAACTCTTCAGAGCGAGAAACGGTGATCAAGATTATCTCAGGACATTCTCTGAGCGCTTATTCGAACATTAAAATCCAGTCGAAGATTAAAATATCACCAAAGTGTTAGCAACATAGAGCGTTGATCGTTTGACTTTGTCAGACAGATTGTCAAAATCCGAGCCCTTTTCCACGTGTGTCCTGCAGTCTCTGCGACTGAATCTCGAGAGTGCCTCCGGGGTTTGCGAGTGAAACGAGCTCACCGCAAGTGAGGGAAAGCCGTTCGTGCGTAACTACATATACGCGGAGAAGTGACTCAAGCGTACATGCGCTCTCGCGCACAGCTACTCCCGCAGGGTGACGTAGAAACATAGCATCAGCAGCACCAGCAGCAGCGGCAGGATATTACGAAGGCAGGTGTGTACGTCGCTTAACAAACAAGGAGTGATTAATAATGGAGCTCGTTGGCCTTGCGATAACGCGTGGTAGGCAGGAAGAACAGAGGAGGTACCCGCGGCAGACTCGTCGTTGTATGTCATCCCCCAAGGCGTCATCGCAACGCAATCGCACCCCCGCGAATCCGGTTCCATCGCCCTCGGCCCCCCGCCCGGCCCGCCGCTCGACGCCGGGTCTCCGCACTCCCGTACATCCTCCCTCGGACCCCTTTCCGAAAACCCCGACGATCCCGCGGTCCGTGAGTCAAGCCGGAGTGGCAACAACGGCCCACCGGAAATTACATTTCACCGCCGCGGTGTCCTATAGTTATAGCGGGTACCATATCGGCGTCTCTTTCGGCGTTATTATACAGTGCAGATAGGGTATAGACGCATTGATGTTGGCTCGTTTTGGATAGCGTTGTCGCGATCTACAAATGGGAAGCGCGATGCCACAACGAACCGGGCTCTATCGATTGGAGGTAGTTTTTATCGCGATAGGAATGTTCGGATATGATTTTTTTGTTGTTGAAATTCGTGGTGTGCTTTGCAATGCACTCCGTTCCTCTAACCAATAAATGGCGTTATTTGTACTTGATAATAGTTCTTATTTCAATTAAAATAAATTAAAAGTCATAAAAATAAAATTACTCATCGAAGTGTACAGGAAGGAAGGATTAACAATTAAAAAATGTGAAAGAATCCTCGGAGCAAGTGCGCTGTATTACCGTACTTTTATTTCATTGAAAGAACAAAGGGGTAAAATAAAGTCGTTTTTCAGATAAAGATAGAAGCTGATAGTCGTATCGTCCGGACGAAAGACCTTCAGTTCACCGTCTCTTCATAGAGAACGAACGAAGTGGAAACGGAACGCTTTGTTCGCGAGGGCAAGAGCTTGTAATTACTAGTAAACGTGGAAGTGAAGAGGCAAGATTTTTCGTTTATGTCCCACTCGCTGTGTCGTCGCCGTCGTCGATTCAACTTTTGAACTAGTCGCAGGTCGACGACGAGCTCGAGCTGCCGATGGGAAACCATTAGCAGATTGTATCTTCCTTTTACGCGTAGAGTACAAGCTTTCAATTAATCTCGGAGTCGGGTCGCGGTGGCAGTGACCAGACAAGTGCAAACGCGCGGCATCTACCTACATTCACTTCATGCTTCTATGTACAAGCCACTTCGTCGATTACGCTAATAGATTGAAATACCGTGGAGATCGATCTATGCTCCGTGGAAAGTTTTCACTCGCCGCTATCTTGGGCCTAGCCAATTTACCTAGACCAAATTGCTATAAGGAAAGAAAAAGATAGGGTAGAGTGAACGAATGCCGACCCAAGGTAAAACTTAAGGGAATACGTCACACGGCGACTTTTCCACTTTTGGAGCTAAAAATCGCAGATGTTATAAAGCAATGAATGAGGCTATTTTAAAGAATTTCTAATCTTTTTTTCTCCACATGGATCCCAAGATACATGAGCTTAAATTCGGATTAATTAGCATGAGTTGAATATGGTTTCGCGTGAAAAGCAACGTACTTTTTTATATATATTTCCAGATTACTGTATTACAACTTTTTTAAAAATAACATCACAAGATTATTACGGATGCATGAAAAAAATAAAATCGATCTGTGGCCATAGATTTTTGAAGATATTACGAGGTGAAAGATCTGGGCCTCAATCGGTGCTAGCAACATGCCCCCCCCCCCAACCATCCCCCACCATTAAAAACGGCGATCGTGCGAAGTATTCCCTTAAATATTTTGGTTATAAAGTGATTTTTGAAAATAAAAATTAAATTGCTTGGCATATCCAAGCAAATCCGACCACCAAATCATTTCCGGAATACCGTTATGAGAACTCTCACAACTACGTGTACGATGTATAACCGCAGACATTACATCCGAATAATAAATCACTGTCGAATTCGAAGTAATCGAGCGGGTTTGCCATACATTTTCGCCCCGTTCCTTAAAAGAGAGGCCAATATTGATCCTTACCAGTGGATAGAATAAGTGCGGGACGGTGGCTGCGCGGAGAATCTGTAGGTAAGATTCTCGCAAAGCCCGTTTTCCACCTCTCCTCTTCTCCTCTTTCTTTTCGTTCTCCTGCTTACAACGTGGAATGAAGCTGCGTGGTACAGTAGACGTGTCGTGGAAAGAGCGTCGCCAATTTCCAAAGCCAGTAGCAGCCGCTTTTCACCCCTTTCCATAGAATACCGTGAGCGCCATCCCTTGCAGCGGAACAGCAGCCGTCCCTTCGAGTTTCATCCTTTTCTTTCTCATCGAGCCTTCTTTCTTTCTTTACCTTTACTCTCACACTCTCATACTTCCTTATCCTCGTCGCTTCGACATTGGCCGTCGTCACTGGCCGCCGACCACCCTCAAACCCCCAAACGTTAAGTGCACCTCGTCTTTCTCGACTCCCTCCCCACGAAAGAAATTTTTACCCCGAACCACCCTCTTCGCCTTCACGGTCCTTCGTGCCTTCTGTTCGGTTTCGTTTGGTCCTTCTCTCGCTTCCCCACGACCACGTCCATCAAAAATATCAAATTTTACTACTTTTTTTTTGGAGCTTTGAGGAGCTCGGTCTACCTCGTTTATTCCGTCATGCCTGGCGGAAGCTATTCGATGCATAGAAATATCAAACTTCACGAGGATTCAAGGGTGCTTTTCTCGATAAGTGAACGAATTCGTCGCGAAAACGACAACGCGCGTCGATCATTCTTCGACGAGGATCGATAATACGGTGGTTATGTAGCACGGTGAATGCTCGATGTTTCCATCTCTTCATCTTAGAGTTGAGTCAAGTAACGAGCCACTGTAAATCATCCGTTCAAAAACAGATGGTTGTTTTATTCGCAGATTATATCACTGCGGCAATTAATGATAGCAAGCAAATGATCGATTAATCGCGAGTGCTTGAATAATATTAGCGACCTTTGCATCGATGGCATCTATAATCAGATAACAAGAAGCTACTCTGGGAGAAGATGGATTGAGATTCCCAATGACTCGCGATCGGGCTGTCGCCGTCCTATTATTCACGGAGATTTATCGATCAAATTGAAATCGAATTATCAATCGTGGGGGCGTTTTTCGGAATTTGAATACAGTAAGGATGACGCTTCGCATCATACCCGTTTGAAACAATGATGACTGACCTTTTCATGCTACGTTTAATTTTCATGCGTGGTATTATAACGTATAACATGTTTCCTTCCCTCGAGGAGTCTCGACGTCCGTCACGTCGCGTCTAGTCCTGCCACGGGACATTGCCGAAATACGTTAGACGAAGTTGTGCCTAGAGCATAGTAGAGGGTCCGGAGACTTTGGTCTCGCGTGCGCCGGAGGGAAGGAACATCGGCGTGCCGGTTTGCTTGCTTGCTCGGCTTGTTCACTCGCTCGTACTCCTGTGTGCAAGCTCCGACATAAAGGATAGCCCGGATGGTTGGAAGTGGTCCAAGTTGAACAGGGTCGCCATTGTATGCCACTAGCGATGGGCAATGGGCCGTGCTAATCGCTCTACTCCGAGAGAGCGGCTCTTTGTCCCCGCAATGTGAGCACACCCCCGCGCCGGCTTGCACTCTGTCTTTGGCTCTCCGCACACTCCTCGCGCGTATTCTGCACAGTTCCATGCACAGTGCGAGACCCCCGTCAAGACTATTCTCGCCCTCTTACCTTCCACCGCGACACACATACATACCGAGGCTTACGATATTCCTGTCTTACCCTTTGGATTTGTCCCTGAAATTGCGTGCAATCATATCGTACCCGTCTCACTGTCCTCTCGGGCATGACCTGTCCCGTTCCTCAGCTAACGGTGGGTACTTCTTGTAAAACGGCGAAATTACACCACGATCCGCGACTTTGTATTGAAACGCGGGTGCACACATCCGTGGATACATATCTGTACAGAAAATACCCAGAGGCTTGTAGATACAGGTAAACTTTCCTTACCGTATCACCGTACTTTGTGTAGTACAGCGTGTACACCGGAGATGGCAAAGCTCCGAACGGTAGCTCGGAAGCTATTGAAAATGGGATTTTTCTATGAAACAGCGTGTCGCTTGAATTTTCCTTGAAAATGTTTACAAGGAATATGTACTTTATCTTTATTTATTTTTTGTTGTTTTAATCTTTGAGGTACATCTCGTCTTCGCTGGAGCGGGTTGATCTACATACAATGAAAATCTCCACGCGCGAATCACATTTGTTTTCGGCTGATTGGTACTTTTAAAAACTCAATTATGCGGTGATTCCACGGCCATAGGTTGATGCTGATAGTGTTGCTCACGTCATATTTGATGCGTCCGATCATGTTCAGCGTTGCGCAGCCGTTTGTTACACAACTGACCCATGTTAGTTTGGTCCCCGGTCTCCCCTAGAGTGTGTGGGAAGACTCTGTTGCTTGCTATACATATTTGAACCCAATTTCCGAAGAGTTTACTGATACCTGGGCGTAAACCCTGAGAATAAAAAATAGATTCGGAAGTGTGCCATCTCCTTCCACCGAACAAAGCGCAGATTTACTACCTACGGAGTCCTCGGTATTACAGCACTCTCTGAAAGATCAAGTGTCTCTTGGCTTGAAGACCATGCCATAGAATTCACCTCAAAGAGACCTATCGAGTTTAGTACGAAGTCGTAGTCACCAGCGATCTCAGACGATTTTCGCAACTGGACGAAACGGAGGAGAAGAAGAATGAGAGAGGAAAAGACGGAGAGGGGATATACTCAGTCGAAAGGGATAAAATTAGTCTTCAATGGGGCGGATCACGTCGAGTCTTGTGGACGGAGCTAGCTGAAAGGGGAAGTAGAGTTGACAGACAAAAAATGATAAAGACAGAGACCATGAGGTGTCTTTGATCATTTCTCCATCTCGAGCATCTATCGGACTTTCTGAATAGAGAAGCTCGAGCAATGAACAAGTTCGACGCATATGAGGGCCCGGTGTGCTCAAGAATAAGTGATGCTTAAATTTCAATGCTGAGAAGCAAAATACAATGTCTTACTCGAATAATATCGGCAAGTCGCATAGTTCGTAAACAGAATTGCATGTTTGTTATCGTGAAATATTAATAGCTTGGTATTAAAGCTATCAGGAATCAGGTTGAATGGTTTAGAAACTTAGCCGACTTACGTATTGCACTGCCCACTGAATTCGATCGCTGATGCTCATTTCTCAGCCAACTGATCAAGGCTATCTTGGCACCTCAAAGTCTGCCTCCTCCACCCTTCTAAAATATCTCACAGCTCACGAAGCGAGTGAGCGAAGTCTCCTAGAGTGGAGGGGTAGTGTACACGGTTTCGTAAAGTGGAAGGAAGTAGAGGATAACTCGAAGCCGAGGAAGTAGAAGAGCTTGCGATGCGGCAGCCGCAGACCGCAAGATAATGAGGAACTCGCTCGCCACGCTCGCTATCTACCGGAGTTCAAGGTTCACCGCAACGTCTGTTCAACCTCAAAGAGCATTTCCGAGAACGCGAAGAGATAGATAGGGCGCTGCTTCTCGGTCAGCGGCCCCTCGTCTTGCTGCTTTTGCGAGGACGGTAGCGAGCCGGCGGGGGCGAGCTCAAATTAGGATGTGATGGAGCAGCTTGCTGATATCAGCTCTCGCGAATTTCCGGACTATCTGTATAGTTAGTGTGAACGAGAATGTTCTCTCCACCCTATGATGCTTTAAATGGCTTTGATCACCAGTCAAAGTATTTGCAGACCCTGCGAAATTCCGAACAGCTCGTTACATTATAACCCTGCAAAGAGAGCGTTTACCTATCGAATCTTTCAAATCTGACGTTTCTGCATACATTCAAACTGTTGGTTGACTACTGATTTTTTTCTCCGCGTTAGTAGGGAAAAGTGGTTTAATGCCGGTCATTCGAGGAAAAACCTAAATGTGAAAAAAAAATCATTTTCTGCTACCACGATTTCCATTATTTTTGTTCTCTCATCTTTTGTCGAGAGCCTTCTAACAACACTGCAAGAAAACAAAAAAGGTAACTCAGAGCAGGTCTCGCTTTTGAGAAATCATATACGGTAGCGTCGTCTGACATTCTGTCAAAGCGCCATAACTCAAGAGACAGCTGCTGCCGTCTTCGTCGTCGTCTCGTTGAAGATTAGTGCCGTTTAGCTCGATCGCCGCCGAGTGAGAACAGCCTGACGACGAAGCTGCCGTGTCGAAGTTCCCAAGCTCGGCGTACCAAACGATGCTATTGTGCTACCGCCGAAGACAGAGCAGGCTTTGATTACGACATTGTGCGCGCTTGAACACGAGGTACTCCGGCACGGGATCCGAGTCTTCGGTACGTTTCTGGCTCTTACCTCCTACTCGGCTTCCAAGCTTCTCGACTGAGTGTGACTTTAAGCGTTCCTGTCTGATCCGTCGCCAATGTGCACCTCTTCCTGTATTCACAATGCTACTCGGTCTGTCTCTCGTCAAATTTTAAATATTTGCGGCAATATAAAAAAGTCCCCCGACAATTATTTCGTTGAATTGTAATCTAGTAGAACATTCACGTATGACAGAACAATAAAACGATGCGAAACGGAGCCGGATTAGATCAGCGGTTACGGAGGTATGACTTGGTTGAACATCCGAAATGAGATACGGAAAACTTTGTAGATCGTTAATACACTCACCTACAATCTTACCGCTACAAAATGTATACTCTAACGCTAGACAAAATGTATATTCAACGGTATAATTACGAATGCCAGGGACGTCCGGGAGCGATGTCAGCCCAAGAGAACTGAAATGGAAACTAGCAAGAGGGACCCTTTCCGAAATTGCAAAATCCTATGCAGATGAGTCGACCGTGTTTCCGTGGACACGAGGAATTTTGCAATTATTACTATTCGCCCACCGGGCTACGCCCGAATGAATCTAATGCCATGCTTTTAACCCAACGAAAGCTGATTGAAATTCAGTCCGAAAAAGGGTCGACAGGGTGATTCAACAATGCGCGAGGATAAACAACGATTGGATAGGGGAGGGAATAAAAATGGGCAGGATTGTCTCGTGTTTTATTTCTATTTTGTCAAACTTTTCAGCTGCGGCTTTTTTTTTTTGCTCGAATTGAAACTGTCGAATGGTTGTTCGTCTGGCAATGTAAAAAGATAAAGCTCTGCTCGTATCCCGGGGCGCATGTATAATTACCAACATTTCCAATCGAGTCAGAAGAGCTCGAACCCTCGGATTCGACGGGAGTATTCGAACGTTCGCTAGGTCCCTTTTATGTGCAGAATTCGCGAGTTGATATAACGAGTCGATAGAGAATCCGATCGAGTTGTGCCACTGCCGCTGCCGCTATATGGAAAGCCCCTGGTCCCCTGGTTCACGCGCAATTTACGAGATCGTAATTGCGTGAGAGAGCGATGAGTGGGCGATGGAAAGCGGTAAAGTGCCGATAGACACACAGGGATGTAAATATCCAATATGGTGGCGCGTTATACTCGCGCAGCCCTCACATTTCTCAACGCTTATCGCCGGGTTTCTACACGCTATGCGCTATGTATACCGTTTGTTGCCCACGAAACAATTTTCATCGATCTTCCTTTTCCTCATCGCGACGCTCGACCGTCGATAACGCTGACACGCGAACATTGTCCTAGCAATATGAATAATTACTTGTCAGGAAACTGTCTTTCAAATTTCATACAATTTTTAAGACGCAGACACCTTGACGAGGGCGAGATAAAGATTCTGACGCAAGAAATCGATGTACCCTGAACTACCAAATTTGTACGATTATTCGTCATTGTAAATAACCGAAAGAACCTTTTTATTTATAAATTTCACATAACTACTAATTTGCTTAATCTCGCCACTATTGTTCGAACCCTCTTTCCCTCTAAACTCGTAAATCGTAAATTATTATACCCATCCATTAGAGAAAACGTGCCGTTTAGAGAAAGATTGATCATCGAGTAAAACCCATAGGCTTCGTTATATAAACTCTTTGTAAGTATGCCCGGCACAACAGCGATGGGGTTGGCCGTTGTGGGGCCGCCCTCCTGCAATGGTTTTGTGTGCGTTGTGTGAAAGACAAAAGTAAGCATAAGCATCGAACCTGCTGCTGCCCTGCCTCCCGCGGGGAGACCGGCAAGCAAGTCCACGAACGAACTCCCCTAGGGCAATTAGCGAAGGGTGAGGAAAGGGGGGAAAGAAGGGACTCTATCCCCGCTGAGAGGTGGGTGGGTTCTTAATTATATCTTTTAAAATATCGAAGTTAGATTGAAAAGTCGTCCCCTCAATTATTTCGAATGTATACCTATAGTATAAAACGGCCCGTGAACCCAGTACATTATTATTCTCCACTATAACCACCCATATTTTGTATACCTTCTACCTATATCTGTAAAAATAGAACGGTAGAAACCCTTGGACCTGGTATTGATTTATAAAAGACCCCCCCCCCCCCCCAATTACCTCTCTGGGGATCGTCGGTTGGGTTCATACTTTGTTCCCCCTTATAACTCTCATCTTTCCTTCAATCGCTCTTCTTCGCTCTTCGGGCGTAAATACTGGGCGCGTGTAACGTGCCAGCACGATCGTGAATCATAATCTTTGCTCTTTAACGAAGCGCGCGTCTCTGCTCCCCCCTCCACCAAAAGGGTCGACTGCTTTTCTCGGCTCTGCTGACTCTTGCGGCACACGGGAATTGCCGAGATGATCGTAATTTGAGTCGCCCTTATACAAACGATTTCCCTAAAACTAAAAACGTATTCGCGAGAGGTATGATCGAAGTGTTCAGCAACGGATAGAAGAAAAGTTCGAAAACTGAATATTTGATTATAGAAATGAATGTTCTTCGTATTTTATATTCGATTCGGCTTTCACCGCGGGTCTTCATCGTCTATTTTTCAAGTCGCCTTAATTTTATTCCACGGCCCCTTATTAATCAGGCCGATATATAGGTAATGTATAGTACTCTATACACTATATTTTCTTTTTAATCTCTCTCTTTCTTTCTGCCTCAGCAGTTCTCACCCACTCAAGAAGTTCGATGCAGCTCATAAATAAAATATTAAGCAACCAATTAGAAAGTCCCACCGACGAAATTAATGAATCCAACCCAGACGGTGCGGTAAGGGGTGAAAACATAGTGATGCACAGAGCAGTGAATCGCTTTCTTACAAACGAGCATCACTTTATTATCAAACATCTTTGTGCATATGTGTTTTTTTCGAAGTTAACTAAAAAGTACTATATTTATTTTCGACAGACGTAGTATCGAGAGTCGCGAGATTTTAACCTTGATTCCATGAAAAAGAAAAATCGACACGCCGCGATGATCGACGAAATCCATTAACTTTTTCATTCGTGTTCGCGAAAGGTCGATTGTGTCGCCTGATCGACGAAGACCGAGTCAAGAGGGTCAGGGGATCGATCGTAAAAGCAATGTCCTTCGTGACATATGCAGCCAACGTGTGGTACGGTGAACAGGTATAAATAAATTAATCCCGTTGTACTGAAATACTGACGATCGAGATAGGAGGAATTCGTATTATCGAAGCGATCGGATCTGATCGTTTTAATGAATCTCGGGGACACGCGGCACGATCAAACAGTTTGTTGTCGACTACAAACGAGAGGATCGGTGTCTGCATGAAGCGTTAGAGAATCATGAAGAAGAACCTCGGCAATTATCGCCGATCTTCCCTGCCGATTAGCATCTGGAGCATAGTGGTCCTCTCTGTAGAGAAATTGATTTCGAATCGCGTACGATGAAACAACGAATAGGAAAGATAGTAAGGCAGGTCATCCCTATTTAAAGATTTATAAACGACGGCAAGTGAAAAAATAACCCTGGTAGTTGATGCGACGATAAATATTAAAAAAAACCGAAATGCCAAACAGTCTCTTACTTAAACCGCTCTGCAGCGGCATTCCAAAGCATCTATCGTCGCCGAGACACAAATGCTCGGTATATATTGAACGTTATCGCTCTCGGATATCGGAAAGCATGTCGCAGCATGTATAGGGAGGTAGACAGATGAAGTGTCCCTTCTCTTTTGTAAACACTGACGAAGCCGATCTGCTGCACTTTGAGAGATCAATGGTGACGTTGCGACTTAGTTCTCGTTCTCATACCTGTTCGATGAACTATGTGGATCGTATGGAATGGGCTGAGGCATGTAGTCAAGCGTGCTCAAGAGAATCGAGACGATCGATTATGCCTAATCTCACTCTGCACCTTTGCCTCTATCTTCGGCTCCTCCACTAGTACAGACCAAAGTGTACATACAGTTCCCCTTCTGTACCTATACAGCTCAAAGTGAAGGAGAGTGCGCGCTCGAAGTTACCGACTGTAGGTATTTTGGCTTTCCATCACTCTGGCGACATGTCACCTGGCTACCTGCTACTTAGAACATTCGAATACAGCACCACTTATGCTTAGTACTTTTTCGTGTCGTTATGATATATGACAAAATCATACAAATAAAACTGTGTAAATATTAATCTAGGAGTAAATTGCCGATAAAGTAATTTCTGTTCTTCTGTTTTTTTCTTGCTTGCGAAGCAACTACAGTTCTGCTTGAATAGCTTCTGCCATCGCCTCATCTTCTCATATTTTCTAGGTGAGATTTAATCATCGGAATGGCTACGGGACCGCATCAGTTGTCGAGGCACTTGTACTCCCGACGCCCGGCGCTCAAGTCAGTATCCGCCCGTAGCCAATCAGCGAACCAATAAATCAGCAACCATACTCTCGATTATCGCGATAAATCTGGAGTTATGCATTTTTTTAGATAGAAGGATGTTGTTAACCGGTAATTGGCATTTTAGTTTATGTCGAAAGTAGGCATGATGTTGCTTCTATCGGACATACACATCAATATGTGTTGTAACGAACATCGTACGCGTGATAGAATATACGATTATCCTCGGTAAGCGGTCATAAAGAATCGCTCGAACAACGAGATATTTGACGGACAAACAAACGATCGACTTCACAGCGTTCGTAGATTTAACAGTCAATCTTTTTCATCACGAGACATCATTTGAGAGAATAAACATTTCACCTATCGTTCTTTTTTATAATCCGTCGTCTCCATTTATTCTGCCATAGTCCTGAAACTAAATGAAGGCTACAACTTACTTTCAACTGCATATCCCTGTGGTATCTCAGTCCCGGATCACAGTGACATAACACCTGCTACCTGCTATACTCACTTTGTGCCTCAACGGTTGAGGCTAAAACCTTTGAGTCTGGCTCGACCGAACCAGTGACTTGACAAAGAATAGCCGTAGAGTAGCACCCGTTAATAGAATAAGAAGAGATAGGGGTATCACCGTGTTTCCAAGAACAGGGAATCTGCTGCGTTGTACAGAAGGCTATAGAGATTATCTCTTTCTCATCCCAAAGCGGCAAAAGAGAGGCAGTATCGACGAAAAATCGAGATAACAGCGCTCCCGTCTCGTCTCGGAGTCGACGTGAAAGCAATCTGCTGCACCTTTTTCGTGGAAGCTTCTTGAGATGCGTTGATCCCAGTGAAGTGGCAAAATAAAGGTTCTTCTAATTAGAGGACCGAGATACTCATAGAACTTGTTAACTTCGCGTATTGCTCTTCTCCTCCTCCTGAAAGCAATTGAAAGTAAAAACGACGGTATTGTTATTGCATTTATGTTCCGTTAAGTACAGAAACGTCATTGATGTTCAGAAAACGAAACTCCGGTCATCAATATACACTTACACACACCGATTTTCTATATGGATTATGCATAGAGAACACCTAATATTTTTGCCTCGGAGGTAAACGGCGTAGAAACTTCCAGACAGGGTACTTTGCGGGCCTCGAACCTCGAGGAGCTTCCCACCGACGACGTTCCGCAAATTCTCCGGTAAACTTGCGTGCACACTTTAACGCCCCACAGACACGCGGGAGTTCGTCATTATATGAAGAAGCATATAACGTTTCGCTCCGCCAGACGCCGAACGCAAGCGTACTATATACCACGGTACACCTTACAATATACGTATGAAATATTAATACCTGTGGCAAACTTTCACCGTTGGACCCCGAAGCTACGCACATTAGGTATTAAGGACGAATGTGAGCGCCTATTGGTGTAGACGCAAATGACGGTGCGCTATGTAGGAACAATCGTTATGAATATTGAAGTCTCCGAGCTGTCCCACTATCATGTATCGTATTCCCGTATCCTGCGATCCCTTCGAGACTGTGTACGGTAATTAAAAAGTTGTGTTTTTATTAAACCCTCAGAGACATTCCTAATAATAGCACCGTATAATTATATCCTTGAAGCTCACGTCATAATCATCGCTGTAAGGTTCATTGACGAATCGCTGAACCTCGATAATCCCATCGTCAATTTCTTGTTTAAAGTCGACATTAATAACGCCACGAGGTAATTGGCTAATTCCTTTTGCACAGTATGAGTGTCCGATGGTATTTACCCATAATTCCCAGTCAGAAAAAAGCCTCCGAGACCTTTCGTGAAAATACATTCAACATTTCTATCAAAATAAATTTGTCATCGACAAAGACGTAACTCCCACGGCTCAAAAATATATTCGTTTTCATATGTCTCGATTGATGCGACGCTAGAATGCAATGGTCACTTTTCGGAGAGGGTCGAAACGAACTTTGCCACTCCATATAAAATATTCTTCATATCCTTCCCTCGGTTCTTAACCGTAAAGCGGTATACGTATTTCTGTACCCGCCGGCATGTCACAGCCGATATTCCCGGTATTGATAAAATAATGAGTGCATTATTAACTCGGATTAACTTTATGGGCTGGTATATAACGGGACATCGGGGCGCAGCAATGTAATGCGTGCCGGCATGTGACGCTTCCTAATCGTTCGTACATATACGAGCACATAACTTCCCTCCAGCCGAGTTCCTCGGTCGTTATATATACATGAACCAAGCGTGTTTCACGCTCGTGCATCGAGCTTATAATATGAAGTGTACATGCCACTGTACATACCGCTTTCACGTACACGCAGGCGAATTCTCGTCTCACACATCGCAAAAAAAATTCTACTTATCCGTGAGCGCTTGCGGAGGGTAGGAACTAAAAGTGCGAAAGCGTAGACGAGAGAGCGAGTCGGGGGGGGGGGGGGGCGTCGCGGGCCCCCGGCCTGTGGATAATTTCGCATCGACTCTACCTCCCCTTCTCTACCCACCATTCCAATGTTTGATTAATCGCTCGTAAAAGTACACGATTAATGAACCGCTCTTCGCCTCTCTTCTCGCTCTCTTTAGCTCTTGATCGTTCATTCTTCCGTCCCTTTCTTCGATAGCTACGCGTCTCGATTATCGACCTCCTTGGGCAATTATTCGCCGCCCGTGTTGTAGTGCACTACGAGAGTCTTTCTAACGGGGGTTTTTTTTTTATGCGATACATACAAACGATTGACTTCCCAAAAAATATATATATATTTTTTTAAGTGAAATTTGCTGTTTATTTGTTTGCTGAGTTAAATTTTCTCATGCTACATGATTTGAGAGAGGCTCACATTTATGATAATAATTATGCACGTTTCGGGTCCGTTTATTCGAGCGGTTCATTAATCGTGTACTTTTACGAGCGATTAATCAAACATTGGAATGGTGGGTAGAGAAGGGGAGGTAGAGTCGATGCGAAATTATCCACAGGCCGAGAGTCGATGCGAAATTATCCACAGGCCGTGGCACATCGCTCGTGTGCTTTATTCGCACGCGCGCGCGAGCAAAAGCACAGAGGGTTCGGTCGTTGGGGTGAGGATGGGGGTGGCTGGCGAAACTGCCGGGGTAATCGTTATTCGAGCGTAAAAAAATGAGCTACCCTGTGTACGCGTGCAAGCAGAGTGAATCCGTGGGGGGTTAGCCTTCGCGCGAGGTCTGCTTTCCCGAGGGTCGAAGCCGAGCACACCTGAGTCCCTCCCTGCCGCCCTTCCGACTGCCGAGCATGCTAATTCCCGCAGACGGGCTCTTTAAGCCCCGTTCTCTGTACAGCCCGCGTCTGCTTTTCCCCGACGCTCTGCGAAAGCCAGCCAACTCCTCTTATTGTGCAGCAACGCCGGAAATGTAATGGCACGGAAGAACGCAATGGATGCCGCGATCACCTGACTTTCAGCTGCAAATTATTATAATGAAACTTGCAGTTTTCCACATTTCAAGAAGGCCTTGGCGCTTCCGATCCATTCTCTTTTATCACCCTCGAGGAATTTTCGAACATTTCGCTTTCACGACCATTTTAGGGAAACATTTCTTAAAGTGATATTGAAATTGCTCAGTGTTATTTCGAAAATTCAACAAATCTAGAATATAATAAACTGCAGTTTTTGTCAATAGCAAAAATTATTATTATTACAATTAATTAATTAATGACAATGCCGATTTCGCTATGTCTCCTCATTTATCCATTGAGTTGAGCCGAGGCGGGCGTCAGAGGCAGACGGGTTGATTGAGAAGGCCTCATCTGGTGTTGGGAAAAGTTTCCCTGATAGCTCTGCTCTCGAACAATGTTTATATCGTAGACGTATTTCTTTGTTGCCCTCTAAAACACATAATTACGTGAAACCATTGTAATTCAATTTTTCTTCGATTAAGGCGTGCCTAGTCTGAGCCCGTTCTCGTTCCTCAATTAAGTCGCACCGTGCATTAGTGGCACAGACGAAAGCTGGCCGATTCAAGTCGGACAGAGAGAGAGAGAGAGAGAGAGAGAGAGAGAGAGAGAGAGAACGCCGTTTCTCCGCAAACGAAGTAGAATCAATTTGCTCGACTAGAGCCTTTGAGTCCTTGACAAATCCCGAGAACGTAGTTTCTCCAGTAGCAGCTGCAGAAGCAGTAGCTCCATGGTGGTATTAAAACGTCTAGGTACCTTCACGAACGAAGGTGTTCTCGGGTAACGAATCGATTTGAATAAAAATGAGAAACGAGCGAGAAAGAAATAAATAAAGCGCGAGTGATAGCGAAGGGCGAAACGAGCATTTCGTTTGCATTTCTTCACTTCCAGTCTATAGCAAAAAAAATAAATAAAAAGAACCGAATGCCGCCAGTTCGAATTGGTGGTTGGCTCGCGCTCCCTTTACCATCTATCCAGTGTCGACTGCGGAACGATGACCACAGTCGACTTAAGATTTAAAGGAGACTACTTCTGGCCTTTCTTTCAGTGCATATTACGTTCTATCGGAGGTGAAGCGAAATTTTCGTATAAGTCTCAAAGATCCTGAAAGAAGCAATTGGAAAAAGCCAAACGACCATTTGATCACTTGGTTCTTCAGTTGGAACTCAAGACAAGCTGTTTAAGAAAAAAAAAAAACCACTTTTCTATCGAATTCGAAACATTACCTCCCCGACAAATCATTTTATACACCATAAACCAGCTATGTGCCAATACACAGTCAAAAATCATTCCGTAAAATCGGAATACGAAGTTTAGTAAAAATAATTTTGTTAAACAAGTGACAAACTCGTTTGTTCAGGTTTGAATAGACAAACCTGTTCTTTTATTTCCCGTGTCATTGACAATTTTAGTTTCTACTTTTATTTGTAAAACGAGAAGCGGATAGTATGATCGGAAAATTAAGAAAAAAAAAAAAAATTTTGGACATTTGTGGATAATAGGTTGTTGTATGAAGTATAAACTTTTTTTAATGTGTAAATTTTGCAATTATATATTTTATGTCACTCTGTGGGAAAATGGCGCCCCCCCCCCATTTTCACACCTTGTGAAATAAAATTTTGTTCGATACTCGTGCGAAAAACGTTTTCTGAACTCGTGTGATTGCAACACTCGCCGTCGGCTCGTGCTCGTGTGATTGCAACACTCGCCGTCGGCTCGTGCTTCAAACTCACACTCGTCAGAAAAAGTTTTTTCACACTCGAAATGTACTATTCTTTACGGTGTGACACGTTATTTTTTAGTTATTGCAATAAACTTGTAGTTTTCATTTGAAAAGTGAGGGCGCGGCAGTGACTGAGAATTTTTTTTTTCAAGACTCAAAACATTTACCGTAGAACGGAGAGGTAACTACTTGCGGCCCACGTCAAACGAGTGAAGTGTTCTCACAGTGAGAAAGTGGCGCCAGGCATCAAAGAGCTATAATTGGACGTCAGGTTGCTTTGCAACTCCGGCTCAAACTATATTTAGGCCAATGGCCTGACTACGAAAGCTCGGGGTCTCGTTTAGGAACGCAAGGAAACCGCGAGAGACCACGTTTTCTCGCCTCTACGTTCGAGGTGGTGGAGAACCTTTAGGTCCTGTTTCTCGGCGGGTAGAGCGCCAAGGCAGCCATGCAGACCTCTTAACGTCACGAGAGCCACGAATTATTGCACCCATTCCGGTCACTTAGGGTGCGACCGGCCCTTATTACGCGAGCACCTCTACCACGAACGTTTCCTTCCCCTTCTCGCACGTCACCTTCACCTCGTACGTTTTCTCACTACCCTGCCACCCTCTACCGATCCACGAATTTCCCCGTTCTTCGTCTCGTTAGTCGATTTTCCTTCGCCACTTCTTCGTTCCACGATTCCCTTTCCTTGGCTTTCTTTTTCCTCCCGTACCTCTGCCCTCTGACCCCTGGCATCACCCCTACGATCGATCGACCTCCTTAGCCCTGAGGATTGAGGCGACTCCTCATCGGCCTTCCCCTGTCGTCCATATCGTTTATACACTCACGTGAGATATATCACTGGAACTCTGTGATATCTATCAAAACCGAATCACCTACTCTATAATTGGAAGAGTCATTTGCGAACGAATATTGTAATAGTTATTTTTAAGTTTTATTGATTTTGTTCGACTATGAGTAAACTCATACAGAAACGGAACACGAAAGAAAATACTACGAAAAATCATGTACCGCGCACTAAAAACGGGGTGTACTCAAACGTTATCGCATCCTCGACTAAGCTGTTGGGCGTGCGATTAGCCGTGAACATTTTTTTATGCGAACGCTCATCTGCTGAGCGGGCATGCAGCATTGCACCCTCTCGTCGTTTCAGCGAAACGTGTACGTACAGCAAGCTCCCAACAAGGGAAAAAGATGAGTTGCGATATACGCATGAAACGCAGAGCGCAGCGCACTCAACTCTGCAGACCAACGAGTACCGAAAGGGTTCGCGTCAATATACAATACCGCAGAGCGAGAGAGAGTAAAACAACAAAATTTTTCCAATTTTGTGTGTGTGCGCGCTTGCACTGTACAAGTCACGGAGCATTGAAGCTTTTGCTGATGCTGTTGGTGCAACACGCTCCAGCTGTACTATATCAAGGGTTAATACATGGACGCGCTTGTGTAATAACCTACTGAGCGTACATCAGTGCTTGAGAAATCCTCCTGTATGTCCGAGCTCTCTTTTCATCGCGTCAGCAGCGCGCGTGAAGGGTTGTGTGTCTGCAAGCGAGAGAAGTGAGGGGAAAAAATGGCTACGACCTTTTTGCGAGCCCCTATACACTCGTGTACACGTGTAAATTACTTCGACGAGACAAAATAAATAAGCATTTTAAAAAAAAGTTGTCCACCCAAATTGAGTGAACGAATCCTCTTTATCGTGTACACTGTGAGCCTTCTATCGCGCATAAATATATGTTGCTCTTGACCCCAGCCTCCGGAAGGGTTCACATTTATACACTTGGTGTACGTTTTCTGGAGCCGGCAGGAAAGCGAACAAGAAAGGAGGGCCGGTCTGGTGCTGGGACCCTTCTCAGATTATAGTCGGAGTCAAAACGTCCAGGCATAAACACAGCTTGCCCACAGTGAGAAAGATGGAAACGCGAAGCGTCCACCGCGCTCTCGACATTCGGTATAAAACCATGACAGGGGTGAGACGGATCTTCATTTGAGAATGGAATTAAGCCGACAGGAGAATTCAAAAAAGCATCGTGGCTATACGTATTTGTGTATAGCAACCCCTACGCTTCAATGCACCGCTGCTCTCGACGCTCTTATTTACCGATTTTCCATTCCCTACTTCTTCCTTTTCTTCTTATTGTATCCTGTATTCCTCAAATTCTAGCTTACCTTCCCTCACTTTCTATGGAACCGACAGCTTAATACCCGATCAAAATCTAAACCGGCCATTTAGCCGGCGCGCGAAAGGCATCGCTCGATGATCTCTTTCTTTTCATTTCTTCATTCATCCTCTTCTTCTGTTGATCGAGCAAGCGAGAAAACTCAAGAGCTGCCGGGGTTCCTCAAGATCTCGAAGGTCTTGAATACGTGAGGTCCTGAACCTTCGGCCGATTTTTAAAATGCTTCGAGTCCCCTCCTTTACAAAGTTGGAGCGCACCCATCGCCGGCATCGTTTCTTTCTTGATTCTTGGCCTTCTTGCTCACGGCATCGTGGATCCTGTATCCATGCAGTAGTCTGTCTTGCAGTGAAGCAGATTTACCTTAGCGCTGGAATATACTCTGTACACAGTGTGACTGAATATATTTTTATATCCTATCTTATCGGTTATCAAATTTTCTGCGACTTTCAAAGTGACAAAATTCCTTGCAAGATTTCATAAAAATATCACGAAGCTTTTGGGGGATTGGATTGTTCACTGTAGACCGGTCATCCGACCGTTATCACCAATATAGTGTAATGCACTGCGAAGTGTACCTGGCTGCCGTCTGGTTGCTCGTCGTGAACGCAGCGTGTTTCGTACAGGCGAAAACTCGCGTCGCTGTAGCTGAATTCCCGCATTGTGCCCCCGGCAAGGATTTTCGTTCACTTCACCTCCGCTCCATCGCACTAGAGTTCACGAGTGGCGTAACCCCTTTTATTCGGATTTGCCGAAGAAAGCCCTACGGGAGGTACACCCATCTAGGGATTATACATGAAAGCTGGAATTGAGATACTACCCCGAGAATTGGATATCGCAAGCCAGATACTGTAGCGTGACATGGAAGTCGAGAATTTCATTCGATGAATTCTGTCAGAATTCTTATGGAAATATGTGTAGCTTTGACAAAAAAAAAATAAATAAATAAGAAGGCATCCAATTCTTTACACGAAAGGCTTTTACCTTCATCGCTGAATTTCGGATACCTTTCTGAATTTTTGAAGGGCTTGCGAATGAATGAGCGAACTCACTCTCCCGCCAAGAGCCCGAAGACTGTAATCCTTTACTGTTCGTTCTTATAATCCGGCAAGCCAAAACTTATAATCCTTGAATTTACGGATTTTCGATTAAACCCTGTAAAATTCTTTCTGCAGCGCTGCTGCGCAGTTTTTCAATTATTCGTCAGAATTTCGTACCTCTCTTCCGGGAAAATACTTCATCTTTCGCATAGGAAATTCGCTGCTGGAGCGCGTGAGTAATTTTCGGTCGGAAAATTCAGAAGCTGAAAACTTTCCAAGGAATGCGGCGTTGTTCCGCGACGTAACACGAGAAAAACAGGGAAAAACGGTCGGGCCACGTTATCGAGAATAAATAGTTGCGGAAGCGTTTCACGCAGCGTCATCGTGAGCCCTCAGCGTCCGGTGCACATGCGGTATAGGGACCATCAGTCGAGGGACGGAATATTTTTGTTTGGATTTCCTAACCAGTCGAAATCCCACGACCCGATCAGCCTGTTCGACACTCATACACACAGACGATAAGATTACACTATTGTCCTACTTAGGCTTAGCTGAGGGCAGGGAGGGGAGAATGGAACAAACATCCAAACGAACACACAAATTCGCAATTTTCCAAAATATATGTAAGATGATAACACGTCGATTTTAACAAAAATCGTACGATGCTGAGAGCTTCATGAGGAAGCAAAAGCGTCAGTACATTGCGGATAGTATACGGATTTCAGGTCCGACGAAGAAATAAATCAATCCAACAATCACGAAGTGTCCCTTCGCAGTATATAAAACTTTGTAAACGAAATCTCGCCCCTTGATAGAATTCATCTTCCCCATCAGAATTCCGTCCGCGAGAGACACAGACAGACAGAGAGAACTCAGAGTAAAGAAAACCCTATATACGACATCCAGACGAGCAAAAGTTGAATTATTTGTTCCGGAAACCAATTCCAGAAAAAAAAATAAAGCTCTGCGGTAACAGAGGGGTCCATCCCCGCTAGCCAATGTATCTCATTTTTTTCTTTCTCGCAAAGGCCACCAGCACGCTCTCATTAGCATATTCGTTTTAATGCCCCGCTACCATATCCATTCGGTGAAAGCGGAACGAGCGGCGAGGGCATAACAGAAACAGTGGGACCATCAAGGGGTGATAGAGAGACGAGAGAGAATCTCCCAGCTGGTTGCATTCTATTTGAAAACACTGGCCTGCCAGTGGAAATGAGACGAGGGTGGAAGATCCTTCGGATGTGTCCCTCGAGGTTTAACGAGGGATCTGAGGATAGGTTCAGAGATTCTGGACGGAACCTGCGCCCACCGCACGAGAATATGCGGCGAGGATACACAGTCAGCAACGGAAATATAGCAACGGCCTACGATCTCCCGGTGGCAGCAAAGCCTCGAAGCTTACCGATGTAAGCTTCTCACCACGTTACGTGTCCTCCGGTACGAAGTGAGAAAGAACGAGAGAGGCCGTCTCCCCCTATCATTTTGGCTGTTTCCATCTGGCGGTAGATGGCTTTCGCGCAAAATCTTCGGACTCCACGTCCCATTTCTCATATGTGAAATCGCTTCATCGTTGCCGTCGTCGTCATCGTTGTCGTCGTCTCTTGGGGAACAGTAGAATGTGTATCCGGAGCTACTTTGGGATCGATGCTCGAAGATCGACGAGGAATTAACTAACCTTGCGATCTTTCGACGAGCACTTTGCTATATTATTTTTTGACTTGTCGTTAGAGTCTCAGGATATGGGAAAGGGATTGAAATTGCTTTGGGCAACAGGCGCATATGCGCATCGGCATTGAGCCCGTGTAATGGATCGAATAGAGATATTATGTTGCGAGTCGAAGAGGCATGTCAGAATAAGACTGATCGTTGTATGGTCGTTTAACAAACATTCCTTGTCCACAAAGGTCTACAATTATTTTCTTGTTAATTTTACAGTTGTTTATTGTCAACGAACCGTACGTAAAAAAAACAATAATAAAATTAAGAACAACAAAATTGTGGACATTTGTGGACAAGAAATGTTTATTACATGTACAAACCTTTTTTTATCATCGTGTGGTACCGCTCGCGTAATTTGTATTTTATCAGAATTGAATAAAGAAAAGATAAGGAGAGGCATTACTCTTCGGCAATATAATCGTTTGCGTCTTTCGACACAATTTGGGACACTCGAGTCCTACAATCGTGTTTGACATTTGCCGACGTGACAAGAATGAGCGATAGAAAAAAAATTCCGCTGCCTTTCCGCTTTCCTCACGATGATCTTTCTTCGATTGAGTCATCCGGAGCATGCTCGAGGCATGGACGTACTCGCCTCGAGGATTTTACAATATTTCAGGTATGCATGACGCTTTTCTCGATAAGATATCTCAATATTTACACGAGACCGTCACTATTTACCACGCGGCGTCGCAGCCCCGTCTGTCTCCCTCTCTCTCTCCCGTCTCGTGGAAAAGAGCATAAGTGTTGTCGAGATAGATGGAGAAAACGACTGGATTGCGCAATGGGGTACATATTTGTACGGATTTCACTGGAGCGATTGTATTCCGAATGGTGAGAGACGCCGTTGTCGGTACATCGAGGATACCAAGTGAAAAATGACAATGTACGCGCACATTTTCGGATTCGAGATTGATCACGCTTTATAACTGATTTTTTCTACAAAAGTGACGCGTGCTTGTATGCTGTATTTTTGTTTGATTCTATTCTTCTTTGCAAATAAATGTCTTCAAAGGATGCCGAATTAATTTTGAACGAAGAAAGTATTATGTCATCGGTCTATCCTCTCTACTTCGCACTCACGAAGGCGAGAAATGTCTTCAATTTATTTTTTTGGTCCGCTGATACTCAAGATGACGTGCCTAAGGATGCTGCCCGGCGTTCATCACCGCACCGACGAAGCGATAATTCTTACTCCTAAAATCCTCATCTCTTCTTCTCAACCTTCTCCTCCATTCGCCAGTGAATGGTCGTTCACTATAATTAGTCGAAAACGGCTTGAAAAAAAAGAAAAAATGAAATTCTTGACCAGACTTTCAAGCACGAGAACAGTGAAAAGATCAGGTCCCGTGAGAGAAGTTGCCGCAGGATCTTTTGTTCCGAAAGCATACCTGTCATATGTTTTTCAAAGCTCGACGCATCTGAGATGAAAAGGAGGAAAACTAGATGCAGCAAAGATTACTGCTAGGTCGTGACTGACTCAGCCGCTACAAAAATCTAGGAATACGACAAAAGAGAGGCTTCTTGTGTTGTCTCGACGACTCTGCTCTCGAAGCTTCGTCACCGTACAAAATGAAAGCCATTAAGTTTGATGCCCCGGACTCAATTAACGAGGGGTCACGCGCGTCGACTAAGTGCGGCAGGCCTTCGGCCTTTGGATCTTTCGTTCTTCAACGACGCTGTACAAAGCGCGAGTAAAGAAACCGACGTTGTCGTCGATTAAACATGTTTCCTAGGACTTTGAAGTAATACACCACAACAACCTTCAGGATCCATTATCATTGTGTGTCATTGATGACTCATCGAGCAGCGGCGGAGAGTAAAATTAATTTGATCCCGTTTTATACTCGTTCGTGAGAATTTAAGCTGGATCATGAGTTCACGCCAGTGCAACAAAAGCAAATATGCGGAATGCACTTTGATTACGCTGTTGCGCATCTAATTACATTTTCGTCGTTCGTAAATCCTCGCAGTTACGATTATTCGATTATACGCGGAGTAATGCGGCGTTGAATTATGAAAATTACATTACAATATCGTGCGTATTCAATTGTACCGAGAGTAATCCGATATGACCCAGTGGTTAATTAATATTAATAAATCTTCGGCTCTCAATGAATCGAACACAGCGCTGTCGATGTGTTCAATTGAAATGAACGGTGATTGCATTTTGTCGATAGAACACTTATGTTGTGAATCCAATTCCCTTTGCTGATCATCACTCGTACCATGGATTTCCAAAAAATATGACAAAACCGAATCAAAGTGGTCGTAAAATAAATTATTTTAATACTACTTAGTGAAGGAAGCATAATTTCTATATATTTTTTAAATTGGCTTCTGCAAAATTATTTTATTATTGATTTTAGTATTCTATTTTGTTTCACTGCTTTTAGCAGGAGCATCGAGCGTCCTAAGCTGCTATCCCGTTCACAATTCCTAATTACCTCCATCACATTTATTTTTCGTTGTTTGTTTTGTAAAATTGTCACGGATCGGTGACTCGCCTCGAGGTGCTTTGTGGCTTAATTTCTATACCGGGCCACGGTAGACAGAAGTAACGGGCGCGTTATCAGAGGAAACTCGAGTTTCCTGGACGCCAGACGAGCATGAAGCGGGCGACGACGTTTTCCGTCGCAGTGCACACACACTCGTGTGCATTTTTTTGCAGGATCTGCCACGAGTTTTTACTTCGCCTCGAGTAATTCTCTCACTTTACCGTGGGGGCGAAACAGGTTCACGAAGAATTTCGTACTGTTTTTACTAGGGACTTCAGCTGGGTCGAGTGAAAAAATAAAAAAATATATAGAAAAAACGAGCGAATAAATGAACGAACGAGAATGCGAGAAGAGTTCAACCAGGCGAAACTCTAGGTTAAAAAACAGTGGAACTCCCGTGGATAGAGGAGTTTTGCTTGCCACAGGGATAAAGGTACTTCATTCCTTTTGGACAGCGAAGCGGTAGACAGAGAGAGGTACTAAGCAGGTTGGCACTGAAAACACCGGTAACGCCGCGCAAAGTGCAAAGGTCTGGCCACCTCTATATGTACCTTGCACACTCTCATGCACCGACGAGAAAACACCTGCGGCACCTGCGATGCTTGTTAGCTCCCTCGCTGGTGCTAAACGAAATGCGAGTGTTGAGAGACTCCGAACCTTTTCTCACAGGTCGTGCCACTTCACGAGCATTCGGAGGCTCGAAACAGAGTACGGCTCTGTTAATGCTGTATTTACCGGGGATTAGCATGGGTGAGATACGGCAAAGAGAATACATAGTTCGATAAGTGGAAAAAGTAGACGAAAACATTACTTTTAAACGTTAAATTGCAACAAATTTGTACATATGCAGAACCACAAAATGCATTCTTCGGTCATCATCGAGTAAAAGGAATAAATGATTTTTGAGAACCAATTCTCTTCATGTATTTTTTTTTGTATTGTGGTTAGGACAGAACTCAGTGCTTTCTCATTTTTACCATTATAAGTACAGTTTCCTCTATGAAAAATGTCATCAACAATTTTCATATTTTTTAAATGAAAATTAACAATCGTACTGTCGTTCATCTTGATAGGAGTTCATTTTGAGACGACATCCTAATCTGAATACATTTCCGTCGCCTTTACCTTGTTCAGCGAACCGTATTTCGATCGAGACGTGATGGAATGTTGAGATAAAGTTCTCTAATAACTCAAAGAGTTTCCTTGGTTCTGTCTCGTTGACCGTACCGTTACTGCTCCATAACGAAACCGGGTATATACAGTATACATAGAAACGTTCCCGCGTACACCAGGGAGAAAACGAAACGGAAGTGTCTCGTGAGCACCGGGGCGTGGGTTCCCGGTCTTCGTCGGCGTCGTCGTTCTAGTGCCCACCGGCTCGACGGCCCTCCGCTGCTGCGTTCGCTGTATCGGTGCGCACGTAACGCAGACTCGTAATATAATGTTTCCATTTAATATCTTTATGAGCGCCGAGCGAAAATGATGAGGTTTCCTGTTTTTTAATAATGTACCCGCGAGGCCGCAGCACCTGAGCCTCGTAACTCTCTTTTTTCGCTCCGTCTCGCCTTCCCTCGCTCCGCGGCTTCAACCCACCCCTTTTTTCTATAACGTTCTATATACAGTTAGAGTATATGAGTTCTTGTCGTGGTTCTCAGAGTCGCGACGCACTTCGTACCGGGGTGGTTCTCGCCTTTCCACTTTTTCCTCTTCGCTTCTCCTCTCGCCGGGCCTCCGCTTTGCTACGCTTTTCCGCGAGCAGCACCCCTTTCGCCTTTGCTCCACCTCGTAACCCTCTTCTCTCGTATCAATTTTTTTTTTCTTTTCCTTCTTCCTTTTTCTTTCGTTTGCCAGTGCAACCCGGACGCGCTAGAGCTGAGCTTTACACGCAGCACAGTGTATACGCGAGAAACGGAGTACGAGCGTATGTCGGGGCAGAAAACGGGCGCAATTCTCCCCTTCCTATTTAATTCTCTTTTTCCAACCCAACCCCTCGTGCTCCAGCAGCTGGTGGTATATCTTTGCGACCCGAGCGAGCTTTCCAGATATACGGATAAGCGCAAAAGAGGTGGAAGGCGGTCGGGTTCACTGCGACGGAAAAACCGCAAAGTTCTATGTACACCGTAAAGCGGCAGCGTGTCGCCTCAGCTTCCATTCTCTTTTGGTTACTTTGGATTCTCGTTTTTCTACTCGTAGCTCTGAAGTATCCCGCGGACGATTGGTAGAATATCATTACGCGGATAAATTTTTTTCGGGTTCTTTAGAAAATATACGGGAGACTTTGAGACGAGAAAGTTGTGAATCTGTGGTAGCGATATTAAAGAATATTACCAATCGCCCATATCACAAAACAATTACTCAATTTGTCCGCGAAAGTTTATTGATTAACATAAAATATAAAATAAAAAAACGAGATTATAATATATCAATATCCCCGCGTTCAGTGTACGAGCAACATTTTATCCGATTGAATGACCGTCTTTATATTTCTATCTCCAACCGAGCGCCGGTATAATGAAAGTGTGTTATTCGAATGGGAAGATACTGCTGCCATGAAAGTACGTAAGAAAAGACAAGGTATTCTTTACGTAAGGATTATATCGTCCGCTGAGAAACGTGGAGGCCGTATGCCTAACTGTTCAGCACGTAAAACCATGTAGGATAGGCCCCTTTGCTTCTCGATATATCCACGCGGAGGAAGTGGTCGCGTGCAATCACCGAGCGAACCGACATACTGCGAGAAGATTTCTACGCACCTCTATTCGAGTGCGCTGGCGGAGGTTTTACGATCGAATCGCCGAGTTGCGTCTCGTGCCGGGCGTAGGTGACGGTATACAGCCGCCTTCTATATTTCCAATCCTCTTTCGAGTATACCCCGCCTGTGGCACGTAACAATGTGACGACGAGGATCGTTTGTGTAAACACTAAACGGGTGGCTATCAGCCGGCGAAAGAGGATAACAACGCCCGCTAGCATCTTCACTGCGCGTACAGGATCCCACGAGATACCCCGCTGCAGAGATGACTCCGACTCTTTCCTGGAGATGTCGGTTTTCCACGAATGGAAGTAAAGAAAAAAAGGAAAAAAAGAAGTAATCATCGTCTTGAGCCGCACAGACCGAGTGTCAGACGGACAGACTGCGCAGGAACGAAGAATCTCAAGAAGACGAGGGATCGGTTGATCTTCCGGAACGCTCTCTCAGTGTGGGATAATAGGACTAGAATCTCCGGACCACCGCATCGGCACCTTCACCTTCCATCTGGGATATATTATTCTATCCTCGGCCCGTTAAATGGATTAATTTTTCACGCCCATTATTAGCACGTCAAGTGTGAAAAAATTTAGGATCTATCGTTTTATTCAATAGATCTCAGGTTCCCTGGATTCGTTGAGATGCTCCGTGCGCGTTGATGATGTCTGAACTAGTTAGCCAGCAGTTACCAATTAGTAGTTTTTTTTTCTGCTGCCGAATACTTTATCGTCATGGTGAAGAATATTTATACGTTTGAAGATAAATAAATATGGCTCGTACACGGGGGGGTCTCTACAGAGTTTTACGCTCATATCTTTTGAACCTTTGCTGCTCCAGTGAAGAACGTAAACAAAACTCGGTTACATCTGGACCAGATGCTGCGTGGACTACTGGTTCGGAACTACAAGACGCGTAATATCCTGCGGTGGCGTTGAGTGTGCCGTAACAAACTTCGGTTAAGAGGCACGGTTGAACTGCACCAAAAATGATGATAAATCTGCACTTAAACGAGCGAATGTTCATAGATATCGTTTCAGCATGATGTATAAACTGCTGCGTCGAATACCGAGATCGGCTTCCTCACACCCAGAAAGGGATACTGCTGCTACATAAAAGCGAGAAGTCCCACAGGGCGAAAATTCAAACGCGAGCCACAAGCACAATGGTACCATACTGGGCGTGTCCAAGACCCTCGGTAACTGGTGCGGTTCCGTAGCCGTGTCTATGGTTAAATCTCACCTGGGACGATTCTTTGACAAGAAACAAAATTAGAAAATCAATAAGAAAAATGTTGTGGACCTTTGTGGATTAGAAATGATTTGAGATATACTCAAAGGATTGGTATGTCGATTGAAGAATTTTTATTTTTTGCCTGTAAATATATCACATGTATATAGCTGCGACACACTCAATCGTGATTGCTTTACATTTTATACGCCGGCACGGCTGGCCCTCTCGGCTCTGCTGTCGTGTTTCGTCCTCATAAAAAAGTCTCTTATATACCCATTGCCTGCCACATCTGATTTATCGGAATACCGCGCGCCACGGCTAAAATATTAAGACTCCGCACACGGGTTTTTATCGATCTTGCATTCCCACAAAGCGGAAGAGAATTATTAAAAGAAAAAAAAATAGAACACGGAAAATAGAATTCCCTCGTAGCGATTCTCTTTGTGTTCTTCTATAAGTCTTTTCATCGTTTTATTTATATCTGTGTTACGTAAAATGCTGTTTGTTTGTAAAGGACCAGCTTTTAGCAGGGGCAGCATCGACTTACAGGCTTATGGCTTAATCTCTTTAGACTATGCGGCACGTATAGCCTACTTTTCGCATCAATCACAGAAAAAAATAGCGATTTTTTTTGCCTAACCAGCGTCCACGTTCTTTTCACATTTCTATTCTACCGCAATGTCGTTTCACGGAAAGGGCGAGAAGAGGAACACGCCTACTACCAGTCTCGTTAATCGCTGACAGGGAAGCGTTCGTAGATCATCGCTCGAAGCGGTGGGGCAGCAACAGTTTCCGGTACTGAGGTCCGGTAGCTACGAAGCACGTCTCTCAAAACAACTTCGGCATTTTGGTTGAACCATTCAATGGGTCCCTATGGGCGTTCGATGTCCCGTTTTGTTACAAGGTAGTTCGTTCCGGCAAAAAGAAACGAGCCGAAATATACGACTGAACGGTAGGACCACGTGTTGGAGGCTGGCACGCAGTCGCACGCCTACCTATCTGTACAAAAGCGTTCGGCAACGTGATCTATACAAAAACATAGCTGTTCGGTAAAACGAGCTTCCGTTATCTGTGAACCATAGTGTACCGTCCCGCGTCAAAGGAAGATCGAATAGGAAGGGGTAGAGTCGTACGAACGAATTTTTTGGGGTTTTGAACTTTTTGAAACGCTCAAAGGCATTGCGAGGAAACCTAAACGAACCAAGGTGATATCATTGGGAAGCGTTTGTGGTATTTTACTTGATATTAAATACACGATCACTAGGGTCTTATCCGTTTGACCTTTCCCTTCTACCGATTTATGTATCGATCTATCGTAAATAAAAAATGGAGTACACAAAAATAAAAATAAATCTCCAATTCTCCAATTATTCCCGGACGAAACGTTTTGGTATTTTTTATGCGGCACGAGAGCCACTGGGGCACCAACTCTATCAAACTGTTAACTGCACGTTGAAGTCAAGCTCGCCTCTTCTCTTCATCCGAGGATTTGAAAACAAAATGAAATGGTGTATTTTGCAATTAAACAAATCATTCAGAAAAAATATTTTTTCCGAAACGAACAAAAGACGCGAACAATGATGTATACATGATGAAAAGAAGAAGCACAGCTTGATGGCTGCGGGTTAATTATAAGGGATGATTTTTCGCGGTAGAATGAATCTGCCATAAACATCCCCGTTTCTATCCGGACTAGGTTTCCATGGGCTGTAGAACTGTAGTATTATACGTAACTGCAGACAACTCGGAGGAGTCGTGTTCTTTCCCCGGCATTGTTCTGGTCCATTGTCTCTTGCTCTCATAGCGATTGAATCTGTGCCTGGCGCGTAGAATAGTCGAGAGTGGCCTCAAGAAAACAGGGTCGTACGAGCAGGTCGTACACGACTCTTAAATACCTGTGTCTGCCTGAACTCCTCGAAGGGTGAATTAACTTTCGACCCCTCTCGCCTCCACTCAACAGCCATGCACACGTGTCTTTCCAGTTTTCTCATCTTCACCTGCTTCTTTCATACGGATATCTTCATTGCTATATATCACAGCGTCCACAGGGAATATTTTTCATTATTCCTCAACTTCCTTACTTCACGGGCATTCAAATATCCAGAGTTGTAAGGACGAAACGAAGCATGGATACTAGGTCTATTTGCGCTCGAAAGGTGTTAATTAAATGATAATTCACGATGACCTGCCGAGTGAAATGATAATCGTTACCAAGCGCATGTCTATCATTTTTTAGCAGTTCACTGCCTGTTTTGCGCTTTTGATAAAACACACCCATATTATCCGGAATTATCCTAATATAAGTTTTCCCTGGATTTTATTTTCTAGACAATTTCTTCGCAATTTTCGTATTTAATTTTTTTCATATTTGTTATAGACCCTTATTTACGTACGCTTGTATACACTTCCTTTTAATGTCCCGTAATGCTTGATGAACGGCAATGGACGCCGGATGCCTCCGCGACTATGAAATATGATACGTGAGGGTTCGTTCGCGCTTCGATTAAAAGTCTGAGCCCGCGGTACCCAGCGATGACGCCGGCATGTTCTCCGATCCCATATACGCGAACCATCGTACCTGCATGTTACGTTTGTAGACACCGGTGACACTCGGCTATCGAACTTGTGAGGATTCTCCGCTGTACCGGCTTCATCGTGGCATTTACGACAGACCAGTACACACTCGTCTGGCTATTCCTGTACGATCCCTAAGCTTTGACGTAAAGACAACGGTTTTACGTCTTGGACACGATGATTTCGTTAGGCGATCGATTTATTCTTCTTGGTACTTGTTACAATTGAAGGTTCATCGACCAACTTTCACGAATTTGCCCGGTTTATCCAGTAAATGTATATATTATCGAGGAACAGCAGTTTCATCCCCGTAATACAAAGCGGGGTTAACATTTCTCTCCTTGTCCCATCGATTTCCGGCCGTTTTTTGCCATCTCCTCGCCGGTATTTCTCGACCACCCCAGAGGCGTTGCATTAAATTTGACGGCGTCTGTGTAGTGCATACGTCCTATAAACAACTGGGAGGAATTTGAGAGGGAACGAACGTGCGACGGGTTTTGAGACACGAATAGGAAGGAATACTTGCACAGGCGGACGTACTTATATTCCGAGTGTGGCATGCGAGATCCGTCACGGGCATTCAAATATACAGAGTATTATTTATGACCGTCGGAATACCGTGAAACGCCCGCGGGATTCCGTGTGGTAGAGGAAGAAAATAATCTCTCGCATACCGAGTGACTTTATACGGTCCAGCGGTAGCTCTTTTCGATCGAATCTATTCGCAGCGTGGCACGATATGCGTGTGCATAGCGCAACGGAGACTCGTCGTTGAAAACGTATTCCATTCCTTGAACTAAAATTCGCCCACTAGAAAATTTTGTCCACAGAATGAAATGAATATTATAAATCACGCTGAAAACTTTTCTGGACCACCTATAACAACGAAATTAGACTAATCGCTTTTTCTCTATTCCGATTCAGTGTATAGACGAAATAGGGAGAATGCAGACTGTATATTAAACAGTAGCACAGTCAATATACCGTCTATAACATTATTTATGTACTTCACCTCCGATCCGCAATTTCAATATTCGCTGGAAAGCTCTATCTCTCACCACCAAATACAGACGGTACAGACAGAGAGACAGACAGACAGCGCTCGTGGCTGCACGCGCTCCGCACCCATGCGTACCGAAGCTCGCCCGAAATGAAATGGCAGAGTGACAACACTAGTCTCTCGAGAAGCGACACTCGTACACAGTAAATGGCAAAATGCAACTCGTGTGCGCAACAGAGCATACAAGCTTGCGGGTGGGGTCGTTCGCTTTCGACGGGACAGGAACTGAGGGATTGGTACACGATACTGTACTACGCCGCTGTATTACTATTACTCTATATTATTCTACGGCATAGGCGAGGGAGTGGGGCAACACGGAACAGGCATCGATATCTCGACCTCTGTCCGGAAATTCTATGTTGAAATATCTTCTTGTTCGAAATTTACAAAGTAATCTTTTCACTCATTACATTTTGCACGATCTAAAAAAAAGTCCTCGAAAGCTAGTGTTTATCGACGAGGTAGTACGCAATTTTTATTTCTTGCCGAGATATCTCTCTCATTGACTCGTATCAATAACAACGGACCTTGCGGCACTGGTTCGTCTTGCCCCGTATTTTTGTACTCCGTGCTAGTAGAAGTCTAGCATATGTATTTCACGATCCACACCGTTGCCGCCTCGTTAGTTCACTGCCAGTGGTGCCCGACCGCACGCAGTGTAGATTCTCGCATCTGCAAGGACTGCAAGTGTGGCCGAATGAATGAATCTCCATCCATTCCCCCCGCTGTCAGCCGGCGAAATTTCAATAAGCCAATTCGGGTAATGGATTGGCACGCACGTGCCCCTCCCCCCACATCGTCTGTGCGCGACGCGGATCGACGCTTCGCTGTCCCAGCAGAAGACACGTGACGGCGTTCTGACACGCGCTGTTCCATCCAGCTAGATACCTAGCTATGCGCAGGCCAGTTCTATACGTTAGTCTGTACGTCGTGTCGAAAAGTATTCGGGCATTGTTCGAACTCAGCCGCCGCTCGAACCCCCGCCGACAATGGGGAGATCTCCTCTGGCTTGAATTCTCTTCGAGCTTCGTGAAGTATTTTTGCTGCCGGGGCCCTCCGTGTGCGACTGCGACTGTTGGAGTTGCTCTTCGTTAAACCACCGTTCATAGATCACAAGGGGGTCAAGAACAATCGAGAAGTGGGAATGATCCTTTTTCGTGAAATTTTGCGGGGCTGACGATCGTTCACCCACGACCTATATGTACGCAAACACTGGGTAACTTAATGCCCTGCTGGTCTCGTAACGAATTAGTTTATTGCCGGAATGCAAGTTGTAACCGAACGCTTATAATGGAATGATTTATGGATGCGTCGAAATTCGTGACGGGGGTGGTGTTCGAGTTCTTGCGAATTCACGACACAAAGCGGTACAAGGAAAGCGCTCAATTTGTTCTGCTCCGTTGGTCTTCTGAAAATTTTAGTCCCGATGCGAGCTACGGGGCCATATGGATTTTCGGAGTTTGAAAACTGTTCAACTTTTTGTTTCACTTTTTTGCCTTCATTTTTATTTTACCCGTCGGAAAAACAAATTATTTCTTCCGCGGTTTCTTTTCACCCGGAAATGGGTGTCGATTCTGTTGATAGAAAAATATCGAGTGCTACCGAGTGGTATATAGCCGGAAGAGGTTATACCTCGCCGATCGGCTCAATAGGTGAGAAAGTCAGATGGACGGAAAGACGATGCATGAGGTAGAAGTGCCACCCAATGCGTCCCAGCCAATTTGCATGCGGAATGAAACGAGATAAACCGCGCGCGCGCCGAGTTTTCTCTCTCTCTCTCTCTCTCTCTCTCTCTCTCTACGATCGAACCACACGCTTCCTTCGACGTTTAACGAGCGACATTCGGTAAATAACGCACGGAACACCGAGGGAATATCCATAGATACTGCACTTGGATCGCCGTGCGTCGAGCAATACACTTTGAGTTTGAAAATGCCGCAAACGAGCTCTCCCGTCCCCTTGCCTCTCCACGCGACTCCACTCGCGCCATTTTATGGATTCGGCAGTATTTATACGTACAGGACATACGACAGTTACTGTGGTGCAGAATATTTGCGATACGATCGTCACTCTGTGAAATATTATGCAGACAAAATAAAAAATAAAGGAGCGTTAAAATGGACTGCATACGGTAAATGACGCTAAAATATGAAAAACGAAACGTTTTAAATTGTTATCGTTGAAAATAGCAACGACCCTTATACAGTCCAATAAAAATCCGATAAATCGGAAGCGTGTCGGGCTGTCGCACGAAAGTTTGGCCCACATTTTTATTTTATTTTATTTTTGAATGCTTGAAAATAACTTTAATAAAAACCGCCTGGTGGTTTTCTGAGCGAGTCTTTTTCCATTAAACCTTCGGCAATGTTCAGAATCAAATAATAATATTTCAGACTCAAAGGATATTTATTCCTGTAGTAAATATGGCGTATTCTACACTTAAAAAAGCTTCACTTTTCACCCTTTTTGTATTTTATTTTCGCATATCCTTTGCCTACTTTCCACCAAAAGATTAATGCACTCCTATCTGTATTTACGAGTTTGCGAACCCGAGTATACGTTCCGGCAGAACCCGACTAGAACGAAGATCGCGAACGCCGATTCCTAAGGATTCGCTCCCGTTCGATCGAGAAACTTTTATACGAGTCTTTCGTCCATCGCGAGATCGTGAGAGCTAGACACAAAGAAGCCAGAGAACTTTCTGTAGACCGGGAGTTCCTATGGGTCAACGTCTCGCTGTATAATGCTACGATCGTGTGATGATTTTCGAACACAACAAGTTTCGACGTTTCCACCGTTCGACCGAGGAATACCGGACCAGTAGCTTACAGAAGAATATTATTATTGTCCTCGTCGCGACTTCTTTAATGTATTAGGTACATATATATGTATATATATATACACGTGTGCAGGGACCGAGTTACTGTACGCGGCAGTGATCGTGGATATGTTAGCAGGAAGTTCGATCGTTAACTTCGCATAAGTAACTTCGGTGTACGGCTATAACTCTCAGTACGATCGGGTAAAAGGAAACAAGAACGTTATCCGATAGCTATTCTTTTTCTCGAGCTAACTCGAAACACCATATCATAATTCCATTAGGAATGGCTGCGACACATTCCAAATATGTTTACGCAACGTTTGGTACAAGCTATTTCAGTGGATAAATTTGCATTTAAATTTAGGCTAATTCGAGGATAGTTGGAACACGTTTTTTTAAGCTACTGTATCATTTGATATTTACGATCCAGCGAGTCGGGGTAAAAAGGTAAATCGAGCGAAGCGGACTAGTGAAATCGGCGACGCAAATTATTTAAATCGTTTTACAAGTTTCCACTGGACAACGGACATTATTACACATACGTATTTGGATTAATCGATGTACCAATTTACGATTTGGAACGACGATTCTCGAATTTTCACTCGACGGTAATTCCAATTACTCTCGGAACGAGTTTTAAGATCAACATATAGATGGACTACTGTCGGAAGGGCGTATAAGCATAGCTTAAACCCACTATATAAACCCTTCTTGCTATGGACCATCGGTATTATCTGCGAATATATACGCTGGTATGATAATAAAAAATGTATATACATAACAATTTAACAATAATAGCAGCCGTGCTCTTCCCGAGCACGACTGTAATTCAATTATCGGATACCCTTATTTGACATTTATATCTTTGGCAGACGTCAAAATTCTCGATATTCCCACTCGTTTTTATTCTCCTCTGTTCAGCGATTCCCGACGATGCTGCTTCATTTCCGCGATCGTCGAAAATCACTGGGCCAGTCCGGTGGCGGCGATCGCGGGATATCGCAGCTGCTCGAGTACAAAATTACGTACTCTCGCTGCCCCCGCCTCTCGTCCATCTTTCTCCATCTTGTTGTATACTTCACCAACTGACAAGTCCAATTCTTGCGCCCGCTAGGCCCGCGTGGAAAAAGTTCACGAGAAACTTAACGGTCTACTTGTCCGAGTGGAAGGACTCTCGGGGGCAAGACCCTCGCATTCTCGGTCGTTTGCCTACAGGGAAAAATCGCGAAAACTTTGCGTCTATTCCTCAGTCACTTCGGCGTTAGCGTCCTGGAAAGAAAAAAAGAAGTACCCTCCTGGTGGAGGTTCGGTCGGCGGGAAGAGTTGGCAATCGCGATGTCCATTGTGCCTTCATTTCGCTGGATATCTGCTAAGACGAAGTGCGAAGAGCGAAGGGGAAAAGCTGTACGGGCATTTTTCACCGACCACCAAGAGCTCTGGCATCGCATGCAAATGATGTAAAACTGAGACTCCGGCGAGAGAGTGAGACCGAGAGAACTCGAGGTGCCGTCGGTACAGCTTCTTCTGCTCCGCAAGAGTTAACATTTTCAGTGCTTTACGACTCTCGTAAATCTCACCGAGCTCGGCGGATAACAGGGACAGAAATTCTGGAAATCTTCAAGGTGATACCGGTGGCTCAGCTACCGACGTCGCATATGTGCCGCTGGTGCGGATTCGAGAAAAAGGTGTCGAGGGAAAACTGCCGAGAACTAAAGCAGCTGCTCGAAAATGTGTCATGTGACGAGAGATCAGTCTCGTCATCTAAGTACTAGCAGCGTGTTAAAACATTGTTTGACAAATTGTACTCTCAAAACGACGGCTCTTGACCAACGAGCGTAAGCAGTTCGATAGTTTCTTTTTAAAAAAAGTGATTAAACACCCATGTAGATTTTCACAGAAATGTATTTATATTTCGAACGCATATTTCCTGCCTTTCAATGATCGAGCGAGACATCTACACAATTTTATTTTCATTGTAATCTTTGCCCGATTGGAAATCCTTGATTTCATTGCACAGTACATGAACGAGATCTATCCGGCTACGTGAAAATGGAGATGGAACGAAAAAAAGGAAGAAAGGAAAACGACGAAACATATAGACGACCTCTGGCCCCCGCGGGCAAGAGTGCGACAGTGCAATTACAATAAAGTGTGAAGACGTCGGAGCTCTCGGCGGCTTTCCTCGCCAGCGTAAAGGACGTTGGACCAGTTATACGGAGGCCGAAGGAGGAGTGGAAGCGTTGCAGTTTCATTCTGAGTCGTGCGAGAGGAGTAAAGGGATGCAGAGGTGCAGATATCACCATCGTCCCCAGGCGTGCTTTCCGTGCTCGGTTGTAGCGCGAGACCGTGAGATCTCCTCAAATTAAATCCGGCTAATGTAACCCAGCCTCTGTATTAGATATCTCTCTCACCGAGAGAAGAACGCCCGAGGCTGCTTCGCAGTCTCTGTTCCAACGTTTCCTTCTGCCGCGCTACGGCGCCCGCGGGTACGACGGAAATCGTTGCGCAGCCCCGAAAGGACCGGTGATCCTCGTCTTCGTGCACCGTCTGGAAGGATACGTTTGCCTCGAGTGCGGAGTACAATATTATGCCGGTCTTGGGATCCCGTGCTATTGGGAGGGAGAAAAAGCGAGGGGTTGAAAGCATAGCCAACATGCTCAACTTTCTCGTGGCAAGAGAAACGTGATCGTTGGCTAATTCGTTGCGAATTAAAGCTAGACTCGTCCGTGTCGTCAAGAGCCTGAGAGGAATAACGTTAAAAAGCTCTTTTTCATTCGCACGAACCGACTTGCTCGCGACGTCTTGCACATTGTAATGTATACAGGCTGGACAGGCTCGTCCTGTGGGCATTCAGTGGTTTCGAGAGCCGAGTCGCAAGGAATTCACGAATGTCGCAAGACATCGGTTTTCGGAGGAGCTTTTTCATTGTGATCCAAAAGTACGAGCAAAAATAGATAAATAGAGAAGGTAGAAAATGCACTGGATAACAATAACTAGCACAAAAATACGTGTCATATAAATATTGTCAAAATATTTTTCTTTTAGAAAAGTGTGTGTTGAAAAGGTTTGGCCTTCCCACTTGTACAGGGTAAAGGAAATTCAATCTATATCTGGCAACTGCTGCGGCGTTGAGAGACTATAGCCAGATAGCTATACTATTGATTTAATATTTTATACATCCAGATGTCAGGTTTCTTTTTGGTAACGTCCCTTGGTAAGATCTTAGCTAAAGCTCGATGAACGTCTCGATATTATACTATGCCCTATATCATTACTTCTGTATTGGCACGCTGATCAAAAGCCATTCCGTAAGTCTTTTCTATTCTCTTTTTGCCGAACCACCGCTTCCACACAGAACATACGATGTAAAAGCAGAATGGCGTATCCCACATTGTTTCACATGTTAAATGGTGCAGGACATGTGCAACCTTCCGTTTCTCAGCAGTTTATTATACTATGTAATGTACAGGCTTATAAAATATTTCACCAGTTTCTGTCGCGAAGCTATCTATCTCCGCAATTCGCAGATGATTGGATAACACAGCAACGCAGCACGCAACTTCTAACTATATGCGAGCAAGCGAGTATAATAATTTTGTGGAATCCGAACAGAGACGGCTTCTCATCGTCCCTCATTCTCACTCTTATGTTACGACTACGCTCGCCAAACGAATGTTTTTTTTTCGATTACAGCGTTTCCTTTCACCGAAGGCCCGGTGATTATTTTTTTCTCACATTTCTATCACCGAAGTATCTTTGAAATTACTGGAAATTTTTTACTATCATCGAGCCGGCCTTGCAGATAATAGTCTAAGACGAAAGGGTGGGAGGGAGGGCGGCGGGGAGTTTACAGAACCGAGGGAACTCTTTAGTTCGCAACTGTTAATATCGTAGTTGAAAAGCACTTTGGCTAATTGAGCCGGACGGCGAGGCAAGGAATTCATCGACTGGATATAATAGCACTCGCCGACCCATCTGCGTCGTATCGTCCTACTACACTATAATTCGGAAGAGTACGTTCATGGAAAGAGACAATAGAATAATCTTTTTTTGACATCGAATTGGGCATAAAATACACCATTTTTTTTTTTGCTTTAAGCTTCCTTTCCATTTTCATCATTATTTTATATATATTTCTATTAATACCTTGGAACAATTTCGCTTGGCAAATAAAAGGTTTCGTCTTAAAATAGGGACACAGGTCCGTTTTGCCCCACTCTCCGCTATACTCTGTTTGTTGTTTTCGCGATATGGATCACGACGACGAGGACAACGACTCCCTGGTACACAACAATAAAACTCGTATGCTCACTGGAAGAGACCGCGAGGGAAAAAGAAGTAAGTTCTGACTCGAGCGGGGAAAATACTCCCGTCGTCCCTTCGTCTCGTTCGCCAGGTTCTAGTTTTATTACCTCGCGACGAGCGGACCTGGTGCACGACTTGCCACTGTTCGCCACTCCCACATCGTTCTCATGTCGAGAAATCGTAAATTGTTTTACGCAGTTCGCTCGCGGCTACCGCGTGGAACGTTGGGACAGACTCTCTGTTCCCAACGTTCATGTTATGCCGTGCATTTCGAACCCTCCGCGGCTACTGATCGGCCCAGTTTGGATTACGTAGCACGCGAGGTTCCTTTCTTTCGCATAGCGATAAGCTTACTATCGAGATAAGCAATGTTCACTCGGATTTAAAAATTGAGAGAACGGAAAGGATACGAGTACGAGATTATACTATCGACCGGTCGAGGGGAAACCCCCTTACTCGCGTACACTTTTCTCAACTGTCGCTGAAGCTATTACTCGATCGAATGCAAAACGGTTGTCCAACGAGTGTTCTAGAAATCTTCCACTGCTAAGCTCATCCAACCCTCAATATTTCTCGTAAAATTCATGTAATAACCGAGCGTTTGGTAAGGGAAACCACGACGATTATCCAAAGACCGCAGCGTGCGTTATCGGTGCAGAATTTGAGCAATTAGGGAAAGCCGCAAAATGGGATCGAGTTACACATTTTAATCGATAATGCCAACGGGATGAGTCTAAAAATTCTCCAAATTCTCCGATACCTTTCCCCCTATATCCACTATAGGTATTTCCTTTTTCCCCCCGCCCTGGAGCCTCCGCTTTGCCACCTAACCGTGCTCCCCCCATGTATGTGCGCGATAATTAACAGTCGACCGCTCGCGTTCCGCAAAAGCGGGGTGAGCCCGCTAAAGGCGAGGAAGGAAAATCAATAAAATCCCTAGTCGATGGCTAGCCGGCAAGCATGCCGTTCCGCTACTTGCTGGCATACGTCGGGCTGGCCGGACCACTCCGCCCCCGTTTCTACAACATATTTCGAAACCCCTGCCTCCCTTTTTCGCTCTCTCACCCATGGCGTTCGCCCGCTTCGACACTCGGGCGGCGAGGGACTCTATTACAAAGTTTAGAGTAATACGAATTTTTTTTTGCTTAAAAAATCTTTCAATTATGAGAAGACCTTGGTGTATAAAGTTACAATAGAATATATATAAACAAATTAAAAGCTTGACAAAAGCCCATAGTGGGAGAAAGCAAGTATCGAACCGTGCCCCAGTTGTCATTGAAGAACCACACATAAGACTGTGTATTCGATAAATACAAATTTTGTCGTTACTTGCCGTAACGGTCGATATTGGAGATTTTTCTTTGACACTCGTCTCGACCCCTATTACTGAGCGGACATATACGTCTACGTAGCGTCAAAGTTCATGCATCTAACTAACGCCAATTAGTCAACCTTAGATGTAAAGAAATAAGAATCGATAAAGTGTGAATATTTTTTTCGTCGGTGAATAAGAAAAAAAAATCTTTGGCGACTGACGCATACAGTACAAATTATCTGCAGAGAATTGCAGTATGCGGATCGCTTACGTGATTCGCACTATACCCGTCTAACGTTCCCGCAAGCGCTTGCCCTTGGCTCGCTTGGGGAAAACACACCGTCGGGTACCGTACCCCCGCTCGGAACCGTGCGACCCCTCGAGATACTCGTCGTCCCCTTTCCCCATCACCCCCCGACGACTCTTCGCGAGGGGGTGGCCGAGGGAACAGCCGAACGAGTTTGTTCCGGCTCCAATAGGTGGCGATGTCGAGACCGGCAGTTCGGATCGCAACGTTCGTCGTTTTATACTTCGACCGGCTGGCCGCTGCCGCCCGCTCGTACGAGGAGGTCCTACCGTGCTCGCTTCCAAGGCTGGCTGTCAGTCTGTGCCGCGGCGCCACCACGGAAGGTTCTGCTGTCGGTCTGTTGCGCGTTTCTCACGCGACATTTACGCGATAACCTGTGAGCCGTGTGTTTATACCTTACGCTGCATTCTAATAATCAATCGACAATTCATCGATAATTTTTGGCCACGTGCGTGTTCAATATTTCTACGAGTGTTTAAAGGAAAATAAATAACAAAATAAAAATTACAATGCGACACGACAATCAAATACGCGGATGTTTGTAAACAATCATTGTGATAAAAATTTACAATCCTATAGATGATTTTTCTTTTTTTATACATTTTTGTACGGTGCTTTTTTTTCTAAATCGCGATCGAATTGTTTGTTAATCAATTCATCCAGGTTCGCAAAAATCGGAAGAGTCCGGTTGTAGTTAAAGTTTTTTTCAGTGCGACGATCGACGAAAATGGTGGTATGCTGTTTATGTCGTGAATCGTGCGCGAATCATTCTGCGTCCCACTGAACTCGGATAATTAGACCCGAAGCATAGGTGAGTGAACTGATGGGTGAAAATTTGTTTATTCTTTTTTTTATAATTACCAATGCAATGGATAATATTATAGTTGCGTGAAATTAAGAAAAGAAACGAAAGGTCGTCAGGTCGCAGAAAAAAAATTTAAGAAAATCGATTACCAACGATTTTGCAATAATAACAATAATCGAGTGCCTAATCGTTCAAAGCATCGGATCGATTATTTCTCCAATAACATAAAAAAAAGAACGAAAAAACATACCTCGAGATGCAAGATGATAGCTGAAAATTGCATAGCAGTTAAATCTAGAGATCGTCGAGGCCTTAAGTTGTAATCGATTCGATCGAAAATTGCTTCGATAATGCGATAGCTGAGAGCGATTTTTCCTCATTTCAACGGTCCCCTTGGTTGGCCTGCGGTTCGACGCCAGCAGAGCGGCACTCTCGTCGATCCCCTTGGATTATCCAACGCGTTTGTATATATATATATATATATATATACACACACAAACACCGTACCCGTGTTCGAAAGTTTTCACTTCGTCGAGATGAGAGATTCAACGGTGCTAGAATCGTTACACCGATTAATCCTCTAAGCCACTCGGTACTCCGTTGACTTCATCGTACCCTGTCGCGCGGGATCCACGAGATATTTCACACCGAGGAAAAGACAGCGACGGTGCGGCGCGGAGCGACGAGACGGCAAGCGAGGGATTATGGCCTAGACCCTCGGTGGATTCGCACGTGCTCGCTTAGACTAGGGAACAAATTTCATTTCGCTGTGGCAAATTGTCCAAGAGTTGGGCGCGTAACTCGCGGGACGACATCGTCCCGCCCGGACTGTTGCGCGATCTCTTCAGAGGGTCCAAAATCGACCGTCTTACCCTCATTCATTCGAGCCTATATTATCGCGTTTTGTGCAGAAAAAAAGAAATGGATTTTCGAGGCATCATTAATTCATCGAGTAAGTTTGATGGAAGAGGCTCCGAAACGATATGAAAAAAAAATAACATTGTCAAGGTCGCTTAATTTGGCAGTTTTCGAAACATTTCAAATACCGATAATCACAATGGTTATTATATATTTGCGTAGTATATAGACTTTCTTGTACAGACATAACTTTTTTTTGTATTAAATATACTTGTTAATGCCGAAATAACACTTCTCTAAAACACAACAAAATAAATGCATTAAGAATGAAAAAAATTATCACTATTTCGCCGCTTCGTAGGAGCGGTTGCTACGAAACACCCATTAAGGTTAAATCACGCGAAGATTCACTAATTTCCTGTGAACGGTCGACTTCCCTGTCGTTGCGTTCCGTGCCGACGGGCTAATACAACCGTCCCCTCGAGCCTCTCCAGCGTCCTATATCACAGTGTGCTGCCCCGTAGTCATCGAGTCGAGCCTTCGTTAAGTCCCGATCTATAACCGCGCTCACGTTGTCGAAAATCGTAAATCTTCCAACGGCGCGAGCGAGACACTGTGCTTCCTCCAGCTCTGTTTACTGCTGAAGAACGTGAATCGCTTGCCGATGTTCTCGCGAGGATCACCGTAAGACGCCTCGAACGCTGTAGCGCGCACCGTTCCTTTAGTTCGTTCTCTTTTGATTCTTCATTTTCCGCCTCGTCTTCGCACTCACGGAAATTCCTTACGATCCATTATCGCAGGCGCCCCTTCCGTCTCCTCTTGCAGAGATTCGAGAGCGAGTCGGGACTCTCTACACACGCGTCGCGTCGAAGAACATCGAAGACTTTTCTTTTCTTTTTTTTCTTTTTTTTTAAATTACGAGCAACACTCTTCGGCCTCTTCACTAGGTGTTTTTTTCCTGGCAGGTTTTCACTTTCCATTCGAGAGTCTCGCGGTTGTTAATTGGCAGGTAGGCACGAAACGATTAATCTTTCTTCTATTCCCCATATTAAAAATAAAAAATTATTCAACGACCATTGAAGCTCTCCTATCAATATTTCTTTAGCTAGTTCCGAGCGATTTTTTTTTTTCGTGCGTTCACGGGACGGTTTTTGGGACTACACATTCGGCAATTATCATTAATACAGTTTGCGCGGGGAGAGAAATATTCGTCGTTGGCCACACATATCGGGCCATCGAACTCCACTACGTTGAAATAATCCCGATGCTAATCATTCATGTGCATAATTAACGCTCGAGCAATAAAGCGAGCCAGGCCCTCTCCCCCCCCCCCCCCCCCCCCCCCCCCCCCCCCCCCCCCCCCCCCCCTCGCCCCCGATATGTGTGTACTGTTAACGTTCTGCATTTTACCCAGTTAATTCGTAATAACGCAGACCTGTCGGCCGAAAGTTTATGCGCAATACGCCGGGGCCTATGATCGTCGGATGGCTCATCAACTGCTTATTGCGCTAAGCATTTAACGTTTCAATGATATCACCAGTTTTGATTAATATACGGGAAACTAAACCATTGCAATAACAATTTTTCAATATGTTTCTATCATTTTTTAAATAATTCTTCGCATGAATTTTATTTTCGTCTGAAATTCATTAAAGATCGAAAGTTTCAACTCCTAGATTAATACGTGAAACTCACGTCAGAATTTAAAGTGATTGTTAATTTTCGGTCATTATCAGTTATGAATTATTCTTGAATTTTTGGGTGGGAAAAAAAATCTAATTTGCAGACTATATTATTTTATAATCGTAAGGGTTAACCGTGATTATTTTTTGTTCGCGGTTCTAACGCTCAATCCCCGGTGTACACGTATCACACATAAGTAGATCCTCTTCTGAAGTTAATGTTCTCCGGTAAATTTAGTTAAGTCCCGAACAAGCCCCGAAGATACCTGCGAGCTCGTACGTTATTAACACTCTCTCGCTTTCGCGAATGCACCGCTATCGAAAATCCACGCAACAATAAGGTGCATATTTCACCGTTGAGCACCGTTTTGGGTGCGTGTGTGTGGGTACTTCGTTACGGTGGCTATGTTCCTCCTCGATACCACTTGAGCTCGTGTGTACACCGAGAGCGTTAACATCGTCGCCCGAAAGGGAATAAAACTTTAACGTCGCTTCGATTGCGATTTTACGATCGATCGTTATGTTAGAACCAGCTTCACTTAGTGATTATGCGTTTAAAGAATGAAGAAAATTAAGGGATTACTCCTTCAAGATGAACAAAAAGATTTCCTTACATTACCCGTTACTTTGAAAAAATGATTTAAATAAACCTTTCAAGCATATCACGCGCAATAAATAATTTTCATTGAGTACCTCAAAGAAAAAAAATTCTTGAACCTGACATTCCCCCAAAAAATCGTTTTGTCCGTCTAATTCATAATATCATATTATAAACAATTGAATATGAGGCGTTGACATATGAATTAAATAAATAATAAATAAAAAGTGGATGTATCGATGATCGTTTCGAGCATGAAGGGCGGTACTAAGAAATTCGTGGTCTCGCCGGTTAAACGATCGTTTCGTCTGGTGGTTTGATATGTCGGATCGGAATGGATCGACGTATCAGGAGAGCGACGTGTCGAGGGGGGGTCGAGGGGATTACATGGTTTGTTATATTCCCCGCGAAGGAATACCAACCGTGACAGTTTAGTGAAAACGTAAGCGTGGATGGCACACGGGTGTCCCGCATCCTGCTGTATAATACGATGACGTGGCCAGTCAACGTCGTTACCATACATATATGTGTATACGGTATACGACGAAATCCGGTCGAGATCTGCCGCTGTAGCGTCGGGTCGCCCGACCACCGGCAGCTGGCACAGACAAATTTCGAGTCGAAAACGGATAGCGTTGGGTCCGGGCACCTGATCCCGGACGCTGGCGCATCCATCTGTGCCATCGGCCAGCGCATTGCTAGACCGATCCCGGAAGGTGTAGACGAAAGCCTGCAACGCGTTTTGTGCGCTAACACGGAGGATGAATCGTTCCCGAACTGTACACCGCACGCATGCTGAGAGATAATGGCTTTCTAATTGCTCCCCACAGAGGAGAGCTTCGGTGCTCTCCGGCAACATCGTATAATGTATATATGGAGCTGGGAGGGTGCCTCCCGCTCGTTTCGCACTCGGGTTTCAAGGATAAAACAAAAACAAAAGGTAAAATAAAAGAATCCCGAGGAATAAGAGGAAAAAGGATTGGCCGGCAGGCAGTTCAAAGGGACTTTGTGGCGGCGTACGAGCGCTCCGCTACTCTTCTTTGTTTCTTGGCCTCCTCTCGCTCTGTTCTTCGCTCTGCACGCCACGCTTCTCTTATCCTCGGTGCCCGGCTAAGTGAAACCAAAGGGGAGGCCGCAACGAGACCGACAACTTTTGCCGTTAATTTCTTTTTACGCTGCTTTTTTTTCTTTGAATTTTTCACTTATCATCGACGACGGCGGGGACGCTGCGAAGATCGTAGAGCTAAAGTGAAAAAAGCTTTGGGGCTACGTGGCGTTTTAATGAAGTTGATTTTGTCACTTGGAAGGGCTGATACTTGGGATTTCGTTGGCTTATCGCATGAGCATAATGTATTCACATATTACTGGAAAGCTTTGAATTACGACTCTATATGCTTAATAATGTGTACACAAAAGCATCGCTTATTAAATTAACGTTTGGCCACAGTAGTGTAACGAGAGACGCTTGTCAAGTCGTCGTTTTTTTGATCAAATAAGTGGAAAAAAACAGTACCTGCCTCGCAAAGAATACCGCGAGTACACGTTTCGTTCAATTTCTTTTTTCACTCGCATTAGCTTCGAGCTGAAGAAGAGTATCCATTTTCCAAGGGTGGCTGTTCAGGCTATCCCGGGAGCGACATCGTAAGCCGCCTCCGAGCTTCCATACAATTTCTTTTCTCCATCTCGTTCACTCTCGCCACAGAGCCCTCTCGCTCTTATGTATACGAGAGAATAAAAAATAAAGTAGAGGGATAAAATATGCAGACGCGAGACCGTAGGAACCTCCTGAGGGATACACCTGACGCGCTCAGGATAGACGGCCACCTTCTTTGCCACTGTGCTTCCCGGTGCATACGCTATGCTCCCCTGTTACGTTACTTACGTATACCATACGCTGTACGGCGCCGTACGTGGCACAAAACCAGAAGAAGCAACGTCCCTTCGGGATAAACTCCGACCGCTCCATAACTCATTCTAAATACTTGTATGCTAATAACATCCACGCACGCATGGCACGACTGAGCGTAACGGAAATTTACTATTCCTCTGGCGACGAGCTCACGGCTAACAGCTCCTGCACTCCCCAGGTCCCCGGGTGCGCAACCCTTCCGTCATCCTTTTTTTATTACGAGGCATAAAAATCTGCAGGGAGACGCCCGAGCGTCGCACTCGGCACCGTTCCGTTCTATCCTTCCTCTCGCTGTCCCGCATTAGCCACGCATTAGGCAACACGGAATTTATGCAACGACGGGATAAGGTATCCCTTCGACCCTTTTGGTCTCCATTGTCATTCCTTCGACATCGGAGGGAGATATATTATTGCCATTATTAAACCCGTTTATCGAGACGTCTTGTACAAAGTGTCGACAAAAATACTCCCGCGGTGACCCACATTGAGAGAGATTTTAGGTTGAATATCACTGAATTTCCATTAGATTACGCTATCGGAAACCTCGAATACGAAACAATTGCCTGTCGACGGGATTCCATTGGACACGTATAATCCTGGCCCGTGGCTGTACGCGGAGACCCGATGATTATAGCGTCGAGCCATTAATGCACTGCATTCACCCCGTTGTATCGCTTCGGTTAGTCCGTTAATCAAATTCACGATAACGCAAATTGAACATGGTGTGGCCTGCGGCCAGGTAAAATCTGGAAACCCCGGAAACGTCAAAGTATCAAGAAAATGATCAGGGAAAAGCCCGGGAATCTTTTTCATTGGTCAGGCAAAATGAGACACTGATTGATTGCTTTCTTTTGCCATTATCCTCTCAAATCCCAGTCGGGGCAAAATGATAAATTTGTCAGGACTAGTCAGAGAAACGTCCGGGAATATTTTGCACTGATTTCCGTGGCGATTATGTTGAGATAATTTTTACACCGGTCCAGCCTTATCCCAACGTAAAAATTGCGTGGAAACATCGATCGACTTTGACGATGATTTTTTTTTTCCATTTTACCAACGACAGGCCAAATTGTTTTTTTTTCTACTCTGTTATCGCCGAGTTGTTACTTTACCACGTGCTCGGTATCCCCTTTCACTTCGTCCTTCGGTATTAGCTTCGCATTATGCACCGTGGAATTTATGCAGCGGCAGGGACCTCTCTCACCCCCGTTCGATTCACGTTAATGCGAGTCCTGGCTGTGCATAACCCCGTTGTCTAAATCGCGAGCACCCCGCCATCGTTGCACCTCATGCGCCCAAAGTCCCACCCCTGCCGCTGCATAGTTGTCTTTGGGATCTCCATTGGTTACGTTAGTCCGTCAATCAATCTGGCAATAACGAAAATTGAAATAATCTTTGCGCTGGACGGGAGGGACTATCCGTTAAATTCATTCGTCACGGGGCTTCGCATTCATGTGTGGTACGCGCCGGTTGCCGCTAGCGTTTCGTCGGCCTGACCGTGAATAATTTTGACGAGGATACATATAGACGAGGAGAAGGGTTTGGGGGTGAAAGGGTAGACACGCCGCGAGGGTCGGGGACCGGCAAAGGGCGAAGGACTCTGTCATCTCTATCTGTTGCTTTCCATCATTCTTTCTCATCCGGAAAGGGTGGTATCAAATAGATACGTATATTTCGAGGGGGAAAATTAAACTTTAAAAGATCCTCTATTTGTTTGGGGGGATCAAAGCTGACGTTTAAATTTTTATTTTCAAGCCTGAAAAGCCTGCAAATGAATTTTGCACGTCGACAACTTAAATTCTGGTCGGACGTTTCGATTTCTTGGAACGTACTCAGGAAATTTGAAACCGATGTTAAAACTCGTTGGATTGAGTGGTAACGGTTTTGAACGTTCGGAAAATTCAAAATGTCATGTTCTTTTTTTAGAATTTATTGTTATAAAATACTGGATCTCGAAAGTTTTACTGCTGGCTCTATTTAAGGGAGTTGCGAGTTTACAATACGTATTTCACTGGAAAAGCCCAGCTACGCGTAAAGAGACAAACAAAAGAGTAAAAGCAACGAACTCTTATCTCGAGGGCCGTGAATTTATGGTCGGTATCCGCCTTTCGTAATTCACCTGCTCCACATTCGTTCCCGTACATAGAGTAACCAGTAAAAGTACCGTGGCTACAAGCGTGAGTTTTGCAAAGAGGGCCAGAAGGTGGGTGCAGGGTTGGGGAGTAGAAAGAGAGAGAGAGAGAGAGAGAGAGAGGCTAAATCACGGGGCCTCTCGACGCGAGGCCGGAGCCAGCAGTTCGCTGCTTTCCGACAGTTTTTTTCCTCGTTAAAACGAGTTCGGTCCGCGGATTATTTTTCTACCCGAGGATTTCTTCTTATTTTTTATTTTTTTTTTTTTGTTTAGTTCTTTCTCTCTCCTCTCGTTTCCTCTGACTGTCGGTCGTTCGTTCTACTTATATTTTCGCTATTTTTTTTACGCTTCTTTCTTTCTTCCTTCTCATGCCACTTGGATGCACGGTTTACGTAGGTATAGTGTAAACGAAAGAGCTTTTCTCGAGTGAATACGCCCCGGTTTCGAGTGCCGAAGCAACTCTCGGCTGAGCGAACGAAGCTCGGAATTGCAACGACGGGAAAGGAGATCGAAGCATTTTCGTCGTCTCGAGCCCTACCTGGATGGGCGATTCGCTGAGACATCCGCGACGTTTCACGTACAGTAGAACCTCTCGAAATTTAACATTGTGGCCAATCCCATAGATTTTTTATTGCATCATTTACGAATCGCTACTCATCTGTTACAAAAAACTAACGAGAATTCGGCAAAATCGGCATCGTCATAGATGAGAGTAAACATTCCATTCTCAGACCATTATTTTAGTTTATTTTTCTAACGCATGCATGTATTTAATATGTATGTTCGAATAAAAATATCTCCTTATATACAAAGTAAATCGACGTTTCTCAATTCGAAGGCACTTCGAAGAATCGTACGTGTTCCATGTATGGAGAACCATGCATCAAAGGATTAAAATGAGCTTCCACCGTTGGTCCCAAAGGTATAAGTTATGCAAGCCGCGACTTTATCCCTCCCGTCCCTCCTTTCTACTCCTCGATTCTTCTCTTCCCTTTCTTTTGCCGTAAACTGCAATCAGTTCCGCAAAAGTTCACCATCCGTACGTAGATATATCGAGGACTCGGCGAAATCAATGCGAAGAAACTTTCGTCAACGTCTCCGGACGTCTCGGCTCGCATCGTTCGTATACCGTATACACGATTCCTATAGATCCGTCAAGCGAAGAAAATAATCAGCCGTTCGAGCGGGAACGGCAGAAGCGTTCGTCGGGACATGAAAGTCAGTCGGGGTTGTTGGTCATAAAATATTCAGAAGCGCCCGTACATAGGATCGAAGAAACGAGACACAACAGAACTGTCGACGGTGATAGAGAGAGGGGGTGCGAGAGGGGGGGGAGGGGAGAGAGAGAGAGAGGGCGTGTTTGTGTCGCGGCGCAAGGGTTTCACAATTCCAGTTCTACGGCGGTCAAGTAAAACCCCAGCGCGTGGCTGACTCTCGTCTCGTGTCTCTCGGCCGTATATACCGGACGTACGTCAAATTACCAGTGAGTCGAACGCGCGGCACATTGAATAAAAAAACGTACGCAGAGAAGAGAAGAAATCGTTACCCTTTAATGCATATGCGGGCCCGTCGTCCTTTGTGCCTTTTGAGGATTTCTCTTTGCCCGCTCGGTATTCGTCCGCATGTATGATAATGCTCGACCAGCAGCGTGCGTGCCTCGTGAACGAGGAAGACCGAAACAAAACAAAACCAAAAAAAAAGAAGAAAAAAAAAGAAAAAAGGGACACTGGTAACAGTGGGACGACCGGACGTACACACGCGTGCCGTATGTATACACCGTGGCCACGTTGTAAAATGAGAAAGAACGATGGAGCGAAAGCACGAGTTAAAAGAGCCTTCCAGCGGTGTCTTTTGAAAGGGGTTGGTGGGAGTCTGGGGAAAAATAGTAGGGAGGTAAAAGACAGCGGTGCAGTGTGGTGGACATGTGGCGATGTTGGGGTAGGCGGAAGGCGAAGGGACGACGATTGCCTAGCGTAGGTACATGGAGAGCACACCTAGGTGGGTAGGACGGCAGAGTAAGCAACCCCCTGGACAGTACATATACCGGTAGCAGGAACGAACAGGCGTGCGCGTTCTCCTTTCCAACGACAGACAAGAAGCCAGAAGTATAGCCCCGTCCAAGCACCACCGGGCACACTGTGACATCCAGCGAAGAGCAGCTCGCGCGCCCCTCATTCCGTATTCCATTTCACTCTCGCATTCTCTTTTGCCTCTCTACCGCGAGACATGTAACACATACGCGCCCATACTTATCATCCATTGTCTGCTTTTCCCATAGTGTGTAAGGGAGCTGTTACTCCCTCGTCCCGGTCCGCGTGCCCGTCCACGGACCACTGCCTAATTATCCGATGAGGGACCGGCCCAACTCGTCGCCCGGAGTGTCGTCCAGTCGGGAGGGTTTTTCGTTTTTTTTTTTTACAACTCCCACACGGTCCATCCCCTAATTGACACGGTCCACGATATTCAAATGAGAATGGCACCGAAGAAAAAAGCTTCTTGACTCAACCCTTTTAGTGGGTATTTGCGGGATTATAATTACGGATCGAATATGAAATAGCATCCATCGTAATCCCTGCCGGGTAAGTTATCGTTTATGCTGGTTCGATCGAGAGATTAATCGTTTCATCCGAATCGTCAGGAAATGGGCTATATCCCGTTGATTCATTATACATTGATAGCAATGAGAAGAAAGTTAAAACTGGGTCTTTTTAAATACACTTTAAACCATGCTCCGAATCATATTCTTTGAAGGAATATTAAATGTTTCGTCTCAGTACTTTCGTTGCCAAGTCGAATAATCGTCATTTATTTATCGTCGAATGAACGGTTGGATGAACGGATAGATGGGCTTATTCCGCACTTGTGGCTACCGTGATGACGGGGCTGTGCGAAATGACGCGTTGGATCCACTTAAAAAAAAAGAAAAAAATTGCACGTGCCTCGCATCTCTTTCATTAATCCCTTTTTCTCCCCCCATCGCCTCGAACCTTCGGCGAACGAATTTAAGAAGCAAAAGGGGTTGATCCGGTTTCCCGAGCGCGCGGCAGAGGGATCGTCTTTCGCTGTCGCGTTGCCTAGACCGACAGCGTGAATACACGCGTGCACGTATTCACGAGAACAAACGACCCTGGGGCCGGGAAGGCTTCTTTCGAATGAGGGCCTCTCTCCGCCGCTTTGCAAAAGGTACATGGGTGTAGGATAGCAGCGGCCAGAATTCACTATAAAAACGACAACGACGACGAATTGTTCCATCGGTGGTAACGTTTTCATTCTTCTCGATTTCGGGGAGCTCTGTAACCCTCATCTCTTTTTTAACCTTACACACACAAAACGCTTAGCCTTTCACACTAAATTCTCATCCCTCGCCACACCCCGATAAAAGCTTCAGTGCCCAATGTGTTGTTTTTTTTACCTTTCACTTCGCGCGGGAGCCGTTTGAGCGTTTTATTTATCAGTGTCGATGGCGAGCGGGCTCGGTATTTTAGGTATTTTTTACCAGTATTGCCGGATTGCTGCTTCAAGATTGAAATCCGTTCCAAGTATACTTGTGAATTAGATTTATACATGTAAGAAACATTTCTTATCCCCAGACGTCCACAATTCAGTTCGTTATTAAATTTACAATTATTTCGCTAAAAATGAACTAAGTTACAAAAAAAAAAAATTAGGTTTTTGAAAAATCAAACGTTTCCCCAAGTTGACTCGTGATTCTGACGAGAATCACGAGTCAACTGTTCAAATAATATAGAATGTATCGCACTGAAACCAAGGACCGCAAGGCCTCGAGCAGAGACGTATGCAGATATAGCAGGGAATTAATTGCGGATGGACAGTTAATTCCTGACGGGAATCGATCGTTATCTTGGCCCTGATGTGCAGTCTGGCGCGAAATAAAAATGCGATGAAAAAAAAAAAGAATGGAGAGCCGTCGACGAGTCCAGTCGAGCACACAGAGCAAGTTTATTCCGGTCGTGCGCTGAAATCACAGAGAGACGAACGATGAACGTCGATTCGAATGCCACTGGCACGTGACGTTTCGTCGATCCTATGGCATCGGGCTCTCTGGTACGTCGCCCTGGATTCGAATTAATCCCGATGAAGAGTGTGATGTTTAAAGAGTCTAGGTATATAGACGAGCCAACGTCAGAGGTAATCGGTGCTAATTGCTCTTCCCGATCGCGATATCGACAGACGCCGCGTCAGCGATGAAAAAAAACTTTGTCATCTAAAAATAAATGTTCACAAAAAAAGTTTTTTTTCGCGTTATCGGTTTCGTCGTCAAAGTCCACGCTGTTTCAGAATTGTTTACCAAACGCTTCGATAACTTATCAGATAACAAACCTGTGTACCCGGTCCAGGTTCGAGTGAATTAGACGAATGACTCACTGCGCAAACGGTTCAACGAAGAATACGGATACGGATCGAAGAATAGAGTTACGAAAAAACGTTTAAAAACGATAAGAGTTATCACAGCGCGGCTCGTATCAAAGGCGATCAATTCGGTACCGGAACGTCACGGAGTTGATACTTCTCGGAATTCGAATAACGCTGAGCGAGTGGCAAACTGGTTTGATGGAAACGTTGACTTTTTGATTGCACGGGAGAGAGAGAAGGAAAAAATCGATTTGTTCGAGGCAGATGTGAGAGACATTCGACTTCCACCGTGGCGAGAAACTCCGCGAGAGACGCCGAGGGTCCGGAAAACAATCTCATCTGGACGCTGAAGTCTGACGCCGTTAACGGCTCGGAGGGGAAGCTCGGCGAGCACTGTTCAAATAACGCTATATATCTCTTTGGTATATAAGACTCATATAGCTCGGCGGAGCGAAAGCGAAAATTTGACGTCTTGATAGCGTCCCCCGGGATCGCTGACACATAACGAGACTGGAGATTAATAAAGAGCCAGTAATGAATCCACAGACTACAGCAAAATCCACAACGACACTCGCGCGTCCAGCGCCAACTCCATTCCAGAGGAACATCTTAAAAACTTGAATATTAATAAAATCAATAAGTGCTCCCTTTTGAAAATGCATTTCGGAGATGCCTAGAAACTTTTTCTTTACATTTTGCCCTTAAAGGCCAAATGAACTGGACGAAGAATTGTCGAAATCTATAAGCGGCTTTGCACCTATGATGTTGTTCAACTTTAATTTCTCTACACTTCGTTACCAGAGGAAACGCAATGTGCCCGTTATTCGAGGGATTAAATTTCAACGTAGGTTCCGATTTTTTTACAATATGGGTAGCATGAATAATCTTTCAATTGTTGCAGAGAGTGTTAGAAGCCATAGTACGAGAAATAATTTCAATCGATGCACGAAACTGCTTGACTCGCCGGAAGTCGAAAGTCGTTGTCGAGGATTTCTTTCCACGGTGATCCTGGACCGTGAAAGGATATTGCGAATCGGGAGGCGGTGGATTGCCCCCGGGCGATTGCTCGCTCGACTCCGTACTCTACCCGACACACATCCCCTGTTTTTCTCTCTCTCAGAATCCAACTTCTATTCGTACTTATATATATTATTTGAACAGAGGTCGAGTTTCTCCCCTGTCGAAGCGCGTCGACCGTTCGGCCGTTTAACGGTCCTATGACTCCACTGGTCCGTCATGCCCGTCGCCGTTCTTGGTCCTCGTCCTAGATGAAATCCTTCCTGGCATACCGTGCCGCGCGATTACGCCTCTTCCGTAAGAACGACGAAGCCCCCTCGTGCGTGCGTTTCCGTCAGAGATTGTATATGTGCCACGCCCGGGTTACCAGAACCCCACTTCGCGTTCCCGGATCCTTGCGGCATCCTCGGCAAAAGCGGTAGCGGAGACGAGGTTTCACCGTTTTTATTACACACCTGGCGATCCCGGATTTCGGGTCATGTAGGGTGAAAAATAGTGGATGGAAAAAAAAACGGAGAACAGGCAACGAAGTGCGAGGGGAATAAACGTGACGGAACGGTTTTTGATTTTCCGACTCTGGCACACGTTGTGCAGGCTCGATTAACCACGACGGCAGAGCTCACACTTTGCACACACATACACTAACGCCCAGATTTTCCAATAAAGTAGACTTCCAATAACGCTCTCTGTTCACTCGCTTCGTGAGTGCTGCGAATTTTGGCTCGACGTTTCTGTATTTCTGTTGTTTCCACGATTGTTATATCGAGGATTTTATGTGAAAGCTCAAAAAATTATTTATAATGCACATTATAATTTTTGTTGGCTAAGAGGATTTTATGGTAAAACAAAAAATTGAAAGAATGGTAAAAGACGTTTGTACATTTAACAAACATTTCTTCTCCGAAGACACCCACAATTGTTTTCTTGTTATAATATTACATTTTTAAATTTTTTTATTAAAAGTACGCGTACTCGCAGATAGATCAATAAAAAAAGCGTGAATAAGAGTTTCTGAGAAAGTACACTATTTTTTGTATTTAATTTCACCGAAACATATTCCAACTTTGGCGGAGATTGCACAAAGATATTCGGAAGATCGAAACTGGCTGTAGCCCATCCTTAAATGTTTTTAACGTACGATGAAGAAACAGAAAAAGGACCCGAGATCCGCGCGGTCGTGAACGGCATAGAAACGCCCGGATCCATTGTCCAAAGTGGCGACGACACTTTTCCGGCGTAACACGCCGGTAGAAATTGTTCCTCGGATCGGGAAGCCTTTTCTTTCGCGTATTGCGCGCAAGGAAGGAAGATTAAAAAGGTGAAAAAAAACCATAGGCGAGGCGAAATGAACGAGAAGAGCGGAAGAAAATGGAAAGACGGGAGTGGGACCGAATGGAGGGCGGTGGTTGCGGGAACGAAGTCGCACGGTCGCTGGGTGCTTTCTGTGGACACAATGAGAATGTCACACTTTTTCTTTCGCGCAGAACGGAGAGGGAGAGAAAAGAGAAGATCGGAAAACCGACGCTACGAGTCGGCGGAACACAACGCGTTACAGCTCTCGTTCTTTCTTTCTCCGCAGGAGATTTCTTACGAAGCTTTTCAAGGATAGAAGGAATCCGACCGATTCCGACTTGGTGCTGAAACTTTTATCTGTATCGCGAGATATCGTCTGTACGTCCTCGACCGAGTGAACACGAGAGTGTGAGAGTGGAATTGAAGTTACAAAAAAAAAGAAAAGAAAAAAAGCAGTCGAGTCAAGAATGCGGTGTACCGTCAAAGAATTTTCGTTCTCGTGATTTCTCCGAGCGAGCTGAGCGAGAGACCGAGGAAACTGCGCGCGACAAATTCAAGTCAATACACACGGCTATTACACCAGCGAAGCGACACGAGGCTCTGTGTTTCATACACGTGCGCGTTGCGGACTCGCCGGCACGGCAACGCAAAGACTCTTGACGTGGAAAATTAATTTTCCTCCGTTGAACAGGGTGAACAGAGAAACAGCGATATAGAAACGAAACGGCATATAGAGTCGGTCTCTATACTTCGCGTACATACCATACTCGAATATTTAACGTGAAATTCTCCACTTAACCATCACGCCCGAGCTGCACTTGACACGCGTGATAGGTGTTCCGTTCGCTCGAGCTGAAACGGTTCTCCGCTGATGCTTTCACATGTATGTGTGCGTGACACACGTTTCGTTATTGTAGACGTTCACACAATGCTGCTCCACACGGTATACGTAACAGTAAAAAATTATTTCATTGTTTTGACCTATGGTGAAAAAGTTTTCAAATGACCCCATTTTGGTACCTATTGCTGCCCCGAAAAGAAGGTTTCTGATGAAGAAATGTCTTTTTTTTACACGAGTCGAGTTACCATGAAAGATGTTTCGCATCAAATTTGGCAAGAATCCATAAAGCTCTTCAAATTTTATGAAATTGTTATTTTCTTTTTTAATTACCGTAGTAGGTTCAACTCAAGAAACCGTCTTTTTATCGAGCTGAACCGTAATAAAATCGAATTATTGATAAATAAATAAAATAATCTGTTTGAGATCTCAATGTCAGGCGGATGTTATTAGTCTAAAGAGTAAAAAAATACCACTGGAAACTTGTCACAGTCGATCGATAGTGACGAAAGGTCCGGTTGTCCATAATGCACCTAATGTGGAGTGCAGTGGCGATCGATAGTGGCCATTGCCCCGAGGATTTGTACCATCGTGCTCGTGTGCCGTAAACCTCGGGGTATCGGGAGAAGAAAGAAGTGAAGGATCAGAGAGCAAGATAGCGGAGCCCGGTATACCGCGAGATCCTAATCGTTGAGAAATCGCGTTTGGTCCCCCTCGATTCGCCGATCACGAATCACGTCTTCTCCTCTCTATAATGCGGGGTGTCTCGCTCGATCGGCCAGCTAAAAGCCAACAACAGCAGCCGCAAGAGTCACGCTTCGCGTTCGGCCTCTTGGCCAGCACTTCTCAGCCCGACCAGCCAACACCAGTGACTCTTGTGTTCGCCAGGAGGTTTTTCTCATCGATAGCCAACGGCAGCTTCTATAGTTCTGCCAAGCTACATATATATAGATACACCTATACATAGCGAATTAACGGGCCTAAGAACGTCACAAAGCCGACTCGCTTAATGAGCGAATTGATCTCTCCTACATCAGGTATGTGGACGGTATTGTCTGTCCAACTTGAATTGAACGTGCAATCTAGCAGAAATTTATTACGAGTGGATCACTCACAGCTCAGTGAGCGGGGCTGATATATATATATATATTTTTTTTTTATTACCGTTAATGCGTTGATCGGGAATAATCGTACGGAGGGGTCAGGACAACGAGCATATTTTCTAAGGGAATCGCAACGCGTCGACCGTAATCAAGAGTGAGCCGGGCACTTTTATTCAAAAGTGCGACAGGAACGTCGATATATAACTATAGAGCGGATCCGTTGACTGGAATAAAAGAAGAAATAAATCTAAAAAAAAAAAAAAGAAAAAAACTACCCCGAACGCGTATAATGCTCAGCGTCAACGCCGGCGCGCCCGTCCGCGCCGTGTATTCATAAGCGAGAGCTTTAAACATCGAGAGAGAGAGAGAGAGAGAGAGAGAGAGAGAGAGAGAGAGAGCTGTTCTAGCAGAGAGACTGCTGGAAGCCCCGCGGGGATATCGAATGGAGCACTAGGGCGTGCATAATGCGGGGCAGCTGGAAACGAGACTCGAGAGTCGCTCGATCTGTTCTGCTCTGCTCTATTCGCTGTGCGAGTCTCTTCGCCGGTAACTCTCCGCGTCGCTTGCGCGACCCCGGTTCTGGTGCCTCGAGGCGTGCTCTATCCCGCACAACCCACGAGATTCTAACCCCGGTTCTTCCCGCGGGCTATAGAGTACTGCCTCGATGTTTCCTATTGTCCACATATCCCTATAAATTCTAAAGAGCCTCAACTCTCCGGGCGCGCGCGCGCGCGCTCGCTCGCAGCACGACGAAAACGGGAACTCGCGCGAGTTCCCTGCTGAGAGAGTCTCGACTTCGGAGAGTACCGTGTGTACGGTGTGTACGGTCGGTGGTACCACTGTACGAGTGAGTTAAGCCACTTTGCCCTCGTCGTCATGTGCCAAATTCCGCGATCACGCGTGGATGAACACACACGTCGCGTGGACCAAAGGGGTTAGGTATCCGTGCGAATACTACATTTATTATTAGCCCGATAAGTCTCGAGCACCTAATATGCTCCATCCACTGTGTCCGATGAAAGTCCGTTCTCCAATTCTTCGTCACCTCTATAATTTATGTATGAGATTTATTATTCGCGACGAGGTACGGCACGCGCAGCAGGCTCTCTGCGGCACTGCGGGGGGACAGATTTAGTTTGCTAACTCGACATTCTGCATGCTCGATGAGGCGTCTCTCCCGAGACGTCGAGCTCGTAAGAGGATTACGTTGAAACTGAATACAGAGATATCCTACGGGTTATCTACTGGCCTAGAAGAAAAAATTGTATGTACAACCCCTTTTGGCTTACACGTGCGGAATAACATTCGTTGTGTCGCCGGGTAACTCTTTCATTGTCACCGTGCGATCTTGACAATGGCTTTTCGATTTGGCAATTGTCGAACTGTTTAATCCCTTCAACGTGGTGCATCACAGGTGATACACCTCTTTGAATAAAAACAATACATTAATAACCAACCAATGTATTCGAAACTTCATACTCGTCAAACAAAAAAAGATGTTTTAAAGGGTTAAAGATCAAAGTAAAGGTAAATATTGAATGTATAGGATATGTCAGACGGTGAACGTCCTAACGCGACCCAGAACCGGCATTGATTTTACCCATATCTCTGACATTTTTTTCGACGATCGATCGATCGACAACCTCCTTTATATCGAGGGTTCCCGTGCGTGCAAAATCGACGAAGCTCCAGATAGGAACAATCGAAGCCCTCGACATCTCCCGAGCCTCTACTCCGGGTGTGTCCAATGCCCGCGATTTTCGCAGCTCCGCCCTAAAAGCGTGGTAAGTCGATTTTTGTTTGTTTGTTTGTTTTTTCTTTTTTCTTTTTTTTTTTTTCCAACGATTGAAAAATCGTCATCAACTCGAATAAACGGACGTATCCTGCAGCGATCCACTCGCATCTGTTCGACGTGGTACATACAGCCTGCTAGCAGTTGTAAATGGTTGTAATATATATCGCTCCTCGCGGCTACAGAACGAGGGAGATGGAATATCGATCGCGCCACTGCAGCGTTGCAAATACCTGCGGCTCTGAGTGGAACTGCTGCACGCTTACCTATTAATGAGAGCCATCCCCTCTGTGCGATACCACTATAGTATTGTATAGTTATAGGACTCCTAGAAAACTCAGGGAAACTGGCCGATGCAATACGAGGGAACGATGGCGTGACGAATGTCGTCGTTTGTTAAATCCTTGGCTCTACTGTACCAGCCTCCCCCTTCAGTAGACAAGCCAATGCTATCGTAACACACGGAGAGTTTAAGATACGACGGAACTCGCACTACGGCTCTTCCGTTCCTAGTAGGAATTCAGAATGAAATAAACCCGGATAATGCACCTACTTAGACCACCATGACGCGTTCTGTAACAGTTTCCAGGAAGATCTCACACAGGCACACCCGCGCCATGATCCTTAATCCGGAAAGTATACGACCGCAATCGCGTGAGATGTTTTGTCGTCTCTCGAAGGGAAATGTATTGTCACTGCGATCGACGAGAGAAGGAAAAGGATTTTAAGATATCCGGAGCGGAAACGACGAGACACTGCAACCGACGTGGCTTTACGATGTATAGCAAGAGATCGCCAGTCTGGTCTCGTTGTTTCGGAACTTACGTGGTACCTTGTGCTAGAAATCAACCAGTTTAGTGTCGCGCACGATCGTTCCCCAAAATGGATTAACTCGGAACACAATTGGTGCGGCCAATGCCGTTAGCACTGGTTCACAAGATTGATCCAATCGATCCGCGGTCTAGTTCCATTTTTTGCCTTAAAAGAAATAACGTGAAACATTTGGTGCATCTGAAATTTCAGCAGCGCAGATGCCAACCTTTCTCGTGAGTTTGCACCACAATGAGAAAGAATCGTGGGTCGCATTTCCTGCCCAACGATTTCCTCACGCTTTCAGCGTTATATCTGTAATACGATCGTTTCGCATTTATATTGTCCATTTAATAATTGAAATTCTATCTGGCTTCTCTCTCACACAAGTTCCATTCGGTATAGACAAATGAATGCACTTGGCGTGAATATATTGTCAACCGAATTAACATACCCAGTTTACCAATTTGTTGTGCAACACTGAGAGAACGAAGCGGAGATATTTCCCCGGCTCGCGACTCGAGCCGAAGTTCCAGAATAGTGCACTATACATTCGGTATACTCCATAGGACACAGCAAAATTTACAGAAGTTCCGTTAGGTATTAAACTCGAAAACCGTCTCTCGCGTATCGCGGTGCAACTGCGCATTCATTAAGCTCTCGTATACCAATCGTACACTATACGCCGCTTCCTCGGAGATTCTGAATGCGAATGCGATAGCGTGCCGTAACGAGTGTTACTTCCGGGATATCTCAGAACTCCGAGAAACTGCATCGATAAGCTTGCATTCCGCATTGTGTGGGAAACCTCGGTAGTTGTGATAAAGGCGTTGATGTTGATTGCACATGCATCACATAAAAACAAACGACGTTGGTGAGTTTATGAGTAAGAACGCCACTCGCGGCAAAAAGTGTTATTTCACATTTTCATAAGACGCGGGGTGGGGTTCATACTTCGAACCTTTGCATATCGCTCCTTTCAGTCGTATTATATCCGATCAGGGGTCGCGATGATACGGCTACTGGTCGCATTAGTCTCAGACGTCGTTATAACTTTCTAGACTGCGTGCAGAGCGACGTCACCCTTCGCGCGAAAGCACAGGGTGTCGAATTCCTGAGAGACGAAAATGCCTCGACCTCGATACGTACGGACCGAGGAGGAGGGGGGGTCATATAGAAACGGAGAATCGAGGATTTGGTCGTAGTTCGACCCTGCGTGCTCTACGCATGGCGTCGCGGCGCGGGGGCACACCAGCTGTCCCATTTAATAGAGCAATAAAGACATGAATGGATCCCTGATTTATGCGACTCCTATTATTAACAGCAGAGGCTTATACGAATAACGCGTAGGTAGGCACCGTAGGTCTCTCGCCATACATTACCTTGGAATGATCGTAGTTACGGTATTAGTACGATGTAGGTAACGCTTTTCTCCACGTCGGAGATGGTTAAAAATCGTTATAAAAATGTATACGCCGAGACTGTACACAATACCAATGAATTCTTATTCCGCTCGAGTCCTTTTTTCCCTTATAACCTCCAGCAGTGATTCACTTTCTTTATTCCTTGCTTGCACAAAATATCAAGCTAGTTTATGGCTGAACCAACGAACGAACCGTATCTAAATTGGGGTGCTGGAACTCGTTTGGATCCGAGAGCTTTTGGTTTCCCATCGTGCCTCGGGATCCGTAGGGTTCCCCGACGTGAATTTGAACGGAAATAACGCGAATCTTCGGTGCTCATGACGAAGGTCGAAATAGGCTTATAAATATAATCTCGCCTTTCTCGATGATTTTTTTTTCATTGATATACGACGAGGCGCAATTCATCCTACGCTGTCTTCCACGGTAGAATTTATTTCTAAAGCCGGCATGAACAGTATGAAGGGATCAAAAGTAAATTGAGCGTATGATAACTCGCTTCCTGCGCGTTCAAACGGTTTCGTAATGTATTTTTCACCACGTGAGGCGGGTTCAGTCTGTGAACGCAATGAAAATTATCCGACCATAATTTTACGTAACTTTACCGTCACTTGACGGTGACTGAAAATGACGGTCATTTTCTGTTGCCATTTCCACTTGAGGGCAATAATATTTAGAAATCATCAATTCCGATAAACCGCACGTTGCTGCATGACCGATCGAGCACTTGGAAATTCAGGCGTAACGAAGCTCGACGTCTGTACGATTCGTCGCTGAGTTTCAATCTTAATGATGCACCTGTCTCGCTTTCTCGGGCATCTCACATTGGCCGCGTGCCTGTCTCATCTGAGAATAGTCAGACCGGTCACTCGGACGCGTGCTGTGTGCCGGAGCGTGAATTCCCCGCTGCACCGGGGACCCCCCTTCTTGTGCTGCATATGTCTCCGTGTTCGCGATACCGACACTCTCCGGACTTTCGTCCGATAATCAACTGGCTCGTTGTCGAGAGTCTCGGCGCCGCTACGGCCGGGTATGCAAGCGTTGGACAGAGAACGTTATGTTTCACTTCGAGTTACTGGCGCCCGAGCTGAGCGATGCAGCTACAACACTGCAGAGTCAAGCCGAAAAGCCCGTCGAGTCCCTACACCGATGACTGATTGGTTTCCGAGAACTGTACTTCACTTGCGAGAACCGAGGCGATTTGGTACGAGTGAAATGCATTTAGTGACGAGCTGAGAAGGCGTACGATTCCTGGACTCGGCGATCATACTCGGCATTTGCTTCTGCTCATTGTCTGTGATTGCATGGCTGCTGTCGTAGGACAATTTCGTTGATAGTCGATGTAATAATTAATATTTCTGAGAACCGCAATTATGCCCAAAAGTATTAATCATTCTGTTACCGAAAATCTAAAACTGTTTTTTGTATTATTCATTTACTTATCGCAACACTCAAAAAAAAAACAAAAAAGCTTTGAACCATATCAAATGGCGTGCACGAATAATTTTGTTATTAGCATAAGAAAATCTCTCGTACAAACCGAAGAACTGGAAGCCCCAATCTCCGAAGCTATAATTCCGCTTCTCGTTTCTGATAGAATCTCGAAAACTTTTCTCAGACGAATAATGAAACTGGAATGGATTGAAAACTCGTGCTTTGGCGAAAGACGGGTAAAACTTTGTTTCCGTAAAGTTCGGAAGAAGATGAGGGGTCCGAACGAGACGTATAGAACCGGGAGGGTAGTACAGCCGGGCGTGGTATTCCTCGAGCATCGAAGGTTACCGATTTGCGATTCAGTACGATAATCCTGGATCAGACTGTTGATACAAGATCGAGAACCAACTAAGAATAATTCGTCTCTCTAGACATCAGGGTACATGGAGAGCCCGTCGTAAATCGTCCGTTCATTTCTGTACCGCGTTATATGCGCGAAGCTTCGAGGGAGGAACTCCCTCGTATATACGTTGGATATTCAACTCGCATTTTCGATAAATGCAAATCCTACCTGTTATTCCTCCCGTCACATGTATATACCGAAACCTTCGTTGCATAGATCTCCATCACTGTAGCGACGGAGTTACACGCCGTGAAGGAGAAATCATATATACATATAGAGGGAAATCCACGACCCTTATACTTGTTGCGAATCGTATAACTCGAGGATTACGCAAAGCCGCGTAAACCGATGAAACGCGTTGAGCTTGGTACCCCGCACGCGGCACGCTTTGCCCAGGGTTTGTTGTACAGGGTACCGGTGAATATAGGAATAGACGCCACGCGGCGAAGTGATGCCACCCACCCCCTTGGCGAGGGGGCTTCCCGAATTCGATATACTTCGGCCAGCCTCAATACCATTTCCGCGTAGGGGCCGAACGATATCTTTAGTCGTTCACTTTAGTCAGGTCGCTCGCCTCGTTATCTTCGATGCGCGTTTAATTAGGTAAATTAATTGAAAACCTATCGAGATACGGGAATCTCTATAATTTAATGGAAATACGTAATATCGTTAAAATGCTTCCATATGTCGACGGGAGTTGATTATAACTTTCCTACTGCTCTGTGCATCCGATTTCGGGTGTGCGTCTCGACGATTCGTTTACTTCGTCAATTATATTTCGAATTCCTTGGGGGATAGAAACGGAACACGAAAACGTCCGCCTGCCAAAAAAATTTATTCATAGTCACGATGCCAATAGCCAATAGCTTAGCTTTATCATCAGCCACCGTATCACGTCAAGAGTTTCAAAGACTTGTTTACACGCTGGCGATACTGACGAAGAACGGCGACCGAGTGAGCGGCAATGAATAAAGAACTCTCGCGGAACATATCGAACAAAGAGAACGAGTTCAGCAGCGTATCAGGAGCCACAGACGGTCGGCATCCCTTCCGTTAGTTTACCGGGTTATTACAATACTTGAATTCTTAATGGTCCGTTAATTTCGAAGGTCTCTCTCTCGGTTTGCTCAGCTGGCGATCGATTACCGCGGAAGAGCCACGGAAGGTTTCAATGGAACGGATCAGAGCCATAGTTCAACGACGAGAGAAATAACCGTATATTTACACACTCCGTTCGGTGTTCGAGAGCGATCACAGGATGAGGGGGGTTCTTTCCAGGTCGTTGTACCTCACGAAGCGACAACGATCCGGAGAGCTTGGAGCTACCGAAGCCCGTGATCCTTCACGATTTTAAAGTCGCTCGACCTCATCAATCTGTGGACCTCGAGCATTAAAATGCATTAGGCTTCGAAACTATCGAGGCAGAGGGCCGTTGGTACCGATACCGAGCGAAGTTCCCGCTCCTGCTGATGCTGCTGCTGCCGTAGCGTTGGGGCAAAGAGTGCACGGAGTGCACACAGTCTAGCATTACTCTGTGCCCTCGATTCTCCGAGTCTTTTCTGTTTGCCACGAAAGCCTGAGAGAGCGTCTGTCCCGTCGTTTCCCGTCGTCCCTTGTTTGCACTCGCATTACGAAGGTGAAGGGTAAAAAAGAGAGAAAGGGCTACGTGAACGGGCAATTCTCGGCTCGAAGGGTATCAAATCCCATGACGAACGGGACCTTTTTTCCCCACCGAATCCAATGAGGCATCTTTCATAAATAAACTTTCGCATGTGTCTATGTAATTAGGGTAAAAGTGGTGAATATGGCCCACCTCGATTAACACGTAAATCAATGACATATGGACCGGGCTATATTCCCCATTTTTCCCGTGTAATTCGAGTTGAAATAACAATAGTTTTTTTCGGCAGCTCGCAAGTGAATTTTTTTAATTCGTTGCCTCTCAACATCCCATGACCAACTAAAATTGACCGGACGTTTGTGCAGCGTTGAGATAAAGGGCAATCAAATTATAAGATAGTCGGCGTGTGTCCTGCTAATTATGTGTGCAGACAAATGCGAGGGGAAGTGAGCTTCGTGTAAAAACAACAATAGAATTCGAAAGATATCACGTCAATGAATAGACGGTGTATGGATATAAATATACATTACGGCTACCGGGGCTGACCCACCCACGACTTTATTATTGTCGGATATACTTTGACGGCGTGTCTTTCTCGTTTATCTTTTCGTCCATGGCGCCGAAAAGGATAAAGTTGCAAGGGGAAGGGGGCTTGGGGAACTGGAAGCGGGACTCGTATTATAGGCTCCGCGTGAGGGCGTTACGGGATTCCAATCACGTAGCAGCCACGCTTCCTGAACGCCGAGAGAGAGCCTCAGGTCGAGAAAAAGCATGCAGCCACAACGGTGAGAACATACAGCGGAGAGAACCTGTGGGAGGCTTTGACGCTGGAACACGTGATGCCGAGAGCTTTTTTTCTATGATCCCAGCGTAACTGGAGTGAGACGAAAAGAGATGAAAGACGTATGGGAGACGCGCGCGCCCGCTCGCGGAGGACCGTTCCGTCGCGTGTACATTATAGGGGATGGAGGCACGTGCCAGTCGTTATGACTTCCTTCGCGACGAAATTTAATTTACAACCGGGCGTTCGAGCTATGCGTCTCTGCTACTGATGTACTACCGCGGGCACAGCTCAATTTTCAGTCTCTCGCTCTCTTCTCTTTCACCGCGTCTTGCATGAACGATCGAGACACGGAGTCTCATGGATTCTTTTCCACGAATACTTCACTGCTGTGTACGACAGTTTGTTACATTTTAGTTTCGAGCTTCGCACCGAGTATTTTCTCGGGTTATTCTACGTTCTCACTGTTACGACTATTGGAAAAATGTTATTTTCATTCCAACGTTCCCATGAGCTCCGGCTGATGGGAACTAAGCGAAATTAACACCGAACACAGAGTGTGTTGCAAACAACGGGAGTTTACGAGCGCTCACGCTGTACGGCGCGTGTGTCGCAGTCTCCGTGCAAAGGTATCCTAGCGTGGAAGTGTGCAAAGCTACTAGCGAAAGTAGATTGTTTGAAACGTACGTAGAAGCAATTACGAGACTGTTCGTACAAACGTTGGGGGCGAGAGTTCGGGCGGAGACATCTAGCGGGATATACCTATGTCCTCGAAGCCAATTTACGGCCTGTCCGCCACCGCGTCGCCGTACGGGGGGACAGACTCGTCGACTTGTTCACCCCCCAAATGCGTTCAGCCCCAAACCCCCAGAGCGATCCACGACTACGACGACAACAACCTTCCGAGTTTGTAATATCGACCAAGCGAGGAAGAGGTGGCGATGGTTTCCCTAAGCATCTCGTTGAGCTTTTGCAGCCTTTTGCGACTTCCTTCGTCGGCCTTCATCTCTTCCCAATTTGCCCTGCGCCTTGACTATTCGTGATATTTAAATGTGAACGACCTCAACCCCTCCGCTTTCCCCGCAACGAACTCCCCGATCTCGTGGTATTCATGCGCTCGGTATATACTATACAGACTTGTGTACAAGGATTGCTACAGAACCTACCTCTTTCCAACAAATTCCACGCTCCACATTCCCCGCAGTTTGTTTGTGCACGCCGTTGCAATACCGCAACGGCGGAGGTCTAATCGCGGGCCAGTCGGTGAACCGTGGGACCTCCTTCCTACCCCATCCGCCGTTTACGCTCCCTCCGCAGACACGGGTTTCGATTATCGATAATCACGAGCCGAAAACATAAACTGGCGCGGATACTGCAGGAAAAATAGGTGAACAAGGAAGAAAAAAAAATCGACAATGCGGTAGATGGGGTTGCTGCATCGGAGGTTGAAAACCGAATGGGATAGAGGCTGTGCCAACAAACTTTATAGTTTGTTAAATTCTACGAATTCCACAATTTAGGCAGGTAACTACGCAGGCTGGTTCCGAAGCAGCGAAACACGCCCGCAGATGGAGAGAGATTAATGCTCGCTATTTTTTTGCTTTTTATTGTTTTTATTTTTCGAAAATTAAATGACAACAAAAAAAATGTATCCGTAACGGCCG
>JAPYZD010000480.1:0-58251 GCA_030522725.1 Ichneumoninae sp. B BG-2022a
TACGTGTGTGTATGTGTGCGTCTTGCTGTCTTTATTAGGCGAGAGTGAACGAGAGATTCGTAATGTTAACATTAATTGAAGTTTTTATGACTTTTTCTTCCACTTTGCTAATCGACAAATCGATCGAAACCTGAAAAGTCCCTGGCCTTCGTTATGCGAGGTTTCATAAGACAAGAAGCGTGAGGTCGTTATAGCAAATTCTCTTTTACCACTACATCGACGTTTTTCGTTTATTTACACCTAGAAGACGAAATAAAGCATTTTTATAATAATAATGCCTCTTTATTGTGATGGTCTTAGAATTGTTCTTTCCCCTATGAATATGTATAATTAACGAAGCGTGAGCGGCGAACTGCACTTGTTAAACAGGGTTTGTCTCGTTCTTGTTGATTTTTTTTATTTCTTTTTTATTCATTTATTATTATTATTTTTATTATGAAAACCGAATCTATCGTTGAAACTTGTCGCGGTAAGCATTCGTCCAATGACGCTCGTTCTCGGGGTTTTGGCTCGACAATCCGAATCAACGACGAGAGTTAGTGATGACGATGAACCGCGACGCCTTAATCGTCGACGTCAAAACAAACGTTTCAAATATCTACGATTTCGCCGCATCGTTTCTATCAAAGACGCCCCCACGGTTTTGGCGAAATACAATTATTCGTTATAACTATAGTACATAATTTTTTTTGTCACCGTTATAAATCTCTATCTATCCTTCCCTAAAATTACAACGCGCGTCTTTTCTCTTTATCAGTCTCTCTCTTGAGCGCTGTAAAATAATTTTAAAAAAAGTAAACCACTGATTTTCGTGTAAAGGAATATTCATTGGGAATGATTAGAAAAGAAAAGGTTATTATGCGTCGGTAAAACTATAAAAAAAATAAAAATAAAAAATGAAGTCGCTGCGAACGATAGCGTTCGATCGTCTCTGTTCCTATCTCTCGCTCTCTGTCGTATCAAGTCTTTCATTCGGTTTAGTTTTTTCTTTGTTGATCTTGTCTCGAAAAATACTGTTGTTGCATGCCGCGGGGTTGTTTTTTCTTTTTGTTGTGGTTGGGGAACCGTGACTCGCGTGTCAAGGAAGGCCCGAGTCACGGTCCCCGATGGATTTTAACATCGCGTGACAACGTCTCGCCGAAGCCGAGCTGATATTTTTTTCTTCTCTTTTTTTAGAATTAAGAAACGCGTTCCGTCGAATGCTTGTTCGGACGAGTCAGTGTCCCCGCGAGCGCTTGTATCTCGCGTCCGCTTTGTTAGTCCGTGCTGTTCGATCGTCAGTGATCGGTTGCTAATTTTTTCGGTTGACGCTCCTGGGCGCGCTTCAGTCGCTGTAACAGCAGACTGTGCAGCTGGTCCACCTCCTTCGGGGCTGCTTGCACTATGAATATTTTTATGTCCCCCTGAACGTCCATCGCGGTGAGTCTCAGCGACTTGGGACCCGCCCGTTCTGCGGTCATTCCTGGCCAGACTTTTGTATTCAGCACTAATCGCTGCGTACCGGACGCTCGTCCGACCAGCCGAGATTCTTCGTCGCGATCGTTCAGTCGAAGCGTTCCTCTCCCTCGTTCCTGGTAGCCACTCGTAGCCTGCGAATTTAATAGGTACCGAGTTAAAAATTAAACATTGAACAGAAACACAGTAATCTTGCCTTAAACGCATACCTTGTCGAAGGCAAAGAGTTTGCAGTTTATCTGTAGAACATTAGTCTCTCCCTCCTCGCCCGTGAGCGGCGTTACTTGGCTGTACTTTCGTTTGTTGGCTCTGTTGGCCTCCTCCATCTCTTGAGCGGCTTGAGTTAACGTGAGACCGGGTCGACTAGTGCTGCGGGACACGGTCGTGACGTTCGAGAACAACAGTTCCGAGGAACCATTCTCGTTGGACGCAGCTTCCTCCTTGGGTTCATCCTTCTCCGAGCTTCCCGAACTCTCGGCATCGCTCGCGACCGTCACCCGTTCCTTAAGGTTCTGGCCGAATACGAAACTCGGCGTCGACGAGTTAGGCGCTACGGCATTATTTACACTATTCTCGCTGTCCTTCGGACTCGCGACAAGGGGTAAGAATATAGGTGTCGACTCATCGCTCGGTTTGTCATCCGTTTTCGTCTCCTCCGCTTTGCCGCTACCGCCGCTCTCCCTGTCCTCGGCGTCGTCCGCAACGGCACCGTTGTCCTCGAACGCCGTTACCTCGTCCGTTACTTTCGTGAACGGGTTGTTGAATTTTGGTGGCTGCAAACAGGACGCTTTTGCTGATGGCCCCGGACTCGTCGTCAGCGCCGAGCTTAACGACGACGGTCGCAACAGAGCTGACTTTGGTTTTGGCGAATTACTGAACTCGCTGACGCCGAACGAATTTCCAAATTTCGATGCTGCCAATACAGGACCTGCTTTGCAAAATAAATTTATCGTTCTATATTTCATACGCTACACACCGTATTTGTACAAGATTTTCTTCTTTTTTAAAATCTATTTACATCGTTCACATCTTGATTTTATATCCATATATGTTTGCTTTATTTCTTGTACCAGAAGCTCAAATAAAATTTACTTCCAATGTTTATATGAAATGAACCTGAATCCAAAATGATGACTTATAAAAAAAAAAAAAAAACTATATTCGTGTTATGGTGTAAAACTTGACTTACAATGTATTTTGGCTATTTTGGAATAGGGTGAAGACGGCGCTTCGGAGTTCTCCTCATTCGACTGGCCTTCGGTGTCCTCTGTAATAGAATATATATATATTTTTTTTAATATGTCAGCATTGACTCCGTATACACATCACAATTGAGAATTATAAATACAGCCTGCTTTACCAAACTGGATTTGAGATTCAGATATTTTTCTTATTCCATTGAAGATCTTAACTTCAAAGATGACCAACATCGGGATGAAACACGGTACATTGTGTACAGATTGAATGAAAAATTCAAACAAACAAAAAATATAGATATATACAAATTGCAATATTGTCCCCCTACCGTTCGTCGAATTTTCGCTCGATTCCTCCGGCGCGTCGAACTTCATGATTATCGGTGGCCGGGGACCGTTCGTCTCCTCGCTGCTCTCTGAATAAAAAAAAATGATAGAAAAAAATAAAGATAAACATATTATTCTGTAATGCAAAACCGTTGTCAGCGGTTTCGGAAAGACTATGGTACGATCCCGTGCAAACGGTTATCGCGAACGATCGTCGTGCGTGGAACCGCGAGTCCCGGTCGTGAATTTTTTTGTAGTCGAACGAGCACGAGGACTCACCGTCAGGCATCGACGATTATTCGACGATATTATTTACCACCGTTTGCAACGATTATAAACACGTTTTAATGTTGAACAGAACCACAAAAACGCACCCTTGCAATCCGCCATTTTTAATGTGCAAACGGATGGACAACCGTGCTGCCACCATCGGCGTTAACGGACGACGTGGAAAATATATATATTATTATTGTGCTCCGGACTGTAGAAGAAATTCGGCGAATCACACCAGGTCAATACATGACGCGATGTGTGCACACTCGCGATCACCAAAATCCGCTTCACTATGAAATTTCGTTAGAAAAACAAAAAACAAAACAACCATCGATCCGCCGCGATGATGTTTTACTACTCGTTCATTCGCAATTTTGTTTTTCTGCGTCGATCTTTACCGACGATTCTGTAAATAACACGAAAGTATTCATTCGTGGATCATCTCCTCCACCAGACGCATATTCACCGAGAGATCTCCTACTCGGTCTCCTCTCACAGACGAATTATTACGATAACGAAGAAGAGTACACCATTAATAAATCCTTATTATTTCATCTCTCACTATGTCGCTTTCACCTCTTCGGAATTTGCGGAGAAAGTCCCGGCGCATTACTATAAACTTCTTCGACCAGCAAACTCTCGCGCTGATGCTCCTCGGTCAGTTTGCAATCGAGTGGGTGGTCGATGGAATGCGGCTCGAAAATGAACGAAAAAAACTTCCATTGCTATCGCCATTATTATCGTTGCGAACAATTCATAAACTTGTTGTAAAAGCAAAGAAAATACGATTTTATCTTTTTCAAAGGTATCAACAATTTCGAGTTATCATCAGCGGTCGATGCAATTTTTTTGATTTTTTTCTTTTAAAAATCATCGACGTTGCGTAATCATTCGATTTATAAGCGAGCGTCTTTCATTTTTTTTTGTGAAGAATACAACTTAACATTATCGCGAAAGATTATTGATTGCGCGCAGTAGTTCCGTAGACAATAGATCAGTCGGTGTGCAATTAGAGGGATCAGCTGGTGTGTGTCTCCCTCGGCTGATGGGATCGAGCGGTCCTCCTCCTCCTTTGGCACATCATTTATTAGCGTGTGACGTTGCACGAAGGTCGGATCGTCGGATGGTCCACTGTCACCAAGGGCCACTTGAATACCGGTTCTGTAATTGGTTCCTCGGGTTGCCATCCTCCCGCATCCAATCCCGCTCTTCGGTGGGCAAGCCTCCTCCTCTGTCTGCAACAGTCAGAGAGACAGCGGTCGCGCTCGCTCCCCAGTAAACTTCGGCGTACCGTAAAGAAGCAAAATTACAATCGACTCCAAAGCAACGAGCGGCCAATTAATCGACGAGAAATGTCGCATCAAACGGGAATAAAAGGTGACAGACAATAATCTCCGTAGATCCGTGAATCTTCCGACAAAAATTCTCTTAACCTCAAATTCAACTGCCACTCCTAAAGTAATTTTTTTTTTCTTACATATAACAAAAAAAATCTCTTTCAGCTAACGATGCGCTGAAGAAAATATTTGCCAAATGCCGCGATGGAAAGATTCGAGTCTTGAAGGTCTCTATTGAGAACGGTGAGTATCGATGTGATTAATTTTTAATACCAATGTTTGCCACAGCCAACGATTTGTTGCTTTACACTGCGTACCTTTCTTTACACAGAGTAATGTGGATTTTCAATAGTTTTTTTTTTTTTTTCTAACCACTGTTTGATTATCTCTCACAGAGGAATTAGCTCCGTCGGCTTCATCCAAGCCCTCGGGAAAATGGCAAGATGACTACAACAAGATGGTAAAGCCTATGATAGTGGAGAATCAACCGGCTTACATACTCTGCCGTCTGGACACTAAATCGTCAGACTCGGGCTACGACTGGTTGTTCATTTCCTGGTCACCTGACACTGCCCCGATTCGCCAGAAGATGCTCTACGCATCTACCAAGGCGACGCTCAAGCAGGAATTCGGTACGGCCTGTATCAAGGACGAGTTACACGGCACTGTGCCAGAGGATATCACGCTGGAAGGATATCACAGACACAAGAGAAACGACGCCGCGCCGGTGCCGCTAACGACGGCCGAGGAGGAACTCGTGGAGCTCAAGAAAACAACGAACAACACGGATTACAGCGTAGAAACGCGACACCAGACCTTGAGCGGAGTTGCGTTTCCCGTTACCGACGAGGCAAAACACGCTATTACCGATCTGGGCAAGGGGATTCACGAGTACGTGCAGCTCAAGATTGACCTCGAGGAAGAAAAGATTCATCTGGTAATGGCGTGCGAAGTTTCGCTCGACAAACTGCCGACTAAAGTACCGGCCGACTCGGCGAGATATCATCTTTATAATTTCAAGCACACTCACGAGGGCGACTACATGGAGTGCATAGGTAACCGTTTCGAGTCCATTGCATTTTTTGGCCTCTTTTTACTGGCAAGTAATTCCGAAAGACGGATCGCGCGAGTTCTGCATATTTCCATCCGGTACTAATTATACTCTCTTGTTTACAGTGTTCATATACAGCATGCCGGGCTACAGCTGCAGTATCAAGGAAAGGATGTTGTACTCGTCGTGCAAAGCGCCTCTGCTCGATCTCATTCAATCGCTCGGAGTTAACATAGCGAAAAAGGTCAGTACAGAAAATCTCCCGTTATCTCGACAACGAATTAATCCGTCTATAAATATGATTCCGGTTTGCATGAGACACATTGGGGATTTACATTTGTTCATTGAACTTTCTCTATACGCTTGAATCGTTTTCTCAACCATGACTCTAATCTCTGTATGCTCTCGATCATCTCTGCACGGCGATTCCACTACAGTAAATACTATAAATAGATTACCGTTTATTTTTGTACCCTCGGCTGTGTGTTTCGTAATTAACGATAATAGCCCGGTCCGCTCCGTGCGTCCGTGCATTCGTCACGATTAAAAACAACAAAAAATTCCCCAATTTTTATGGATGCAAACCCACGACATCCGAAAACTCGCAGTTGGAGGTAAATACCGGGGAGGAATTAGCGGACATGTTGGAGGATCCTCCGACGATAACAGATACCGCTGCAACCACTCCCGCGACCCCGTCGACGCCCTCGGCGCCCATTCAGACATTACCTGAGAAAAAGTCCAAGCAGAAGCGCTCTTGCGTCTTGAGTTAACGGGTTCAAACGACTCACGATCGGATAACGTTCGTGAAACGAGTTTCACGACGTACGCAAATGTTCACAAACTTCCTTCGAAAGTATTGCGTTTGTGACAGATAAATCAGACGCTCGTTTTGTCGATATATATTTTTTTTAATTCCAATCAGTTAAACGACATCTCGATCTATTAATTTTTTTAAACTGTCTTTCGAGCGTCCATAAGGAAACTCCGTGTTCCGAGGATCAAAATAGGTTTCTCTTAAAAAAAAAGTGTTCGTAATTCTGCCGCAATCTCAGTGACCGCTGAGATTCAGTCGATCAATAGGGTATATATCGTCAAGTTCTTTTTAGGATTAAAAACAATGACATAGTCGATCAACGTGATAATATACGTGTATACCTATCTAGCGTGAACAGAGTAGAACCGAACGGTGTATTTTTCTAAATTAACAAAAAAACTAAAAAATCACAATCGATATTCTCTTCGACGTTCTGCGCGGTTATATGAAAAATGAAATGAAGGAAAAGAAATGATGAAAGCGAAAAATTGATACAAAATTAAATTCTCTTTTTTTTAGCAATGTCTTTGGTATCCGTTCGTATTCGTATATGACGAGACGTCCGATTTTATTTCTGAGATTAATGTTAGATTTTGAGGTCGCGCGTACGAATGTGCGAATTTCGAGTCAAGCCTTTCCCTCCGACCCTGGATTATTTCTTTTTATCTATTTAGTCAAGCGGGAATATTACGTACGTTTTAACAATTACCTCAATGATTACCGTTAAAGTTTTGCTTCAACGTTCCTCCTATCTTAATGTGTGCTTGCCCATTTTTTATTTTTATTTTTTTCGTGGTTTTTTTTTTAAATACTCTTCAACCAAAATTTTTGATTAATCGAACTTCTTCAATAACGTGATATTAAAGCAATATTCTAGTTCTTCTGAATCTGTGATTCCCAATTAATTATCGTATAAAATATAGTTAAAAAATTGCTCATTAAATCAAAAGTTCAGTGGTAATGTGAAAAAATTAGTTCCTAGTCTTATGAGAAGTGATACGTAACATATAAGTTGTCTATTAAATCGTCTTTAGGTGAAACCTCTTTGTTCTTGATTGTTCCCGAACGGCTTGACTGCTGAAATTCCATTCGAGCGACCGTTTAGAATTTATCGTTGTAGAAGTTTAAATGGATTTTAATCAAGTAACGTATAGGGCAATAGAATTGCCGCATGTGATTATTAGAGTGTTAAGAAAATGGAAAAAAAAACAAACAAAAAAAGGAAAAATTCCATGTGCTCTAGTTAGCTCGCGCCACTCACGTAAACGTTTTCTGCGTATTTTAACGACCGGAATATCTTACCTATTAAAGAAAAATTCTACAAGCGAACAAAGGACGTACGTGCGACAAGCCATGCGCGAAGATGTTGATAATATCTTTGCCAGCGCGTTTGTTCCAATTTAAAAAAATCGCTATCCAGTAGTTTATAGTTTACACTGTAATGATGCACAAGAGACGGCAGAGACTATACGTTTGGAATATTAAACGAATACAATGACAAGTCGCTTTATCAAGACTATGTATAAAACTCGTCGGTCCGTTATTTCGAGTCACTGTTCAATTTCTAAACGCGTTGAACGAAAATGAGCCTACGTTCGATTTATCACTCTAAGCTCTCAAATATACTTTTAATCAACCGATGTGTGACGTATTCGATTTTACAAATAATATGCGTACGCCGCAAGACTGAATGTGGTACAGTCCCATCTGCTTTACATCCGTCAAAAAGAAACAAAAAAAAGAAAAAAAAAATAACAATAAAGTGTATTCCTTTTTACAAAGAATTTATGGAGGAAAGAAAAAAATAGATAATTTTTGCGAACATTCGGTGTTTGAGAATAAAGATAAGAAAAAAACAGAAACAAAACGTTTATAGTCGCGGCGTGTAGAGTAGGTGGGGCCAGACAAACCGGTAGCCAGATGATGATATCCGAGAGGCATTCTATTTTTTGTGATGTGTATTTTTTTAAATATTGTAGCTTTTTATAAAAACCGTTTTAAAATATGATTATATCGTCCGAGTCACAACTAACAAATAACTTCCAATGTATTTCACGATCTGATATGACGATAACATGAGAAACAAAACATTTCGATGTTGAGAGAAAAAAAAATCAATTAATGATAATTCTAACTATTGTGTTGTCGATGCATCCAACTGTGTATGTCCTAACGTTATGAAAAAACGAAAAACCCCAAGGGTTTAAGCGTTGGATGTTTTTTATTGCCGCGCTTGCGCGAATTAACGCATTATATATAAAATAAAATCTGTAACGCTCAAGAGTAATTATAACTTGTGTTCGAGATTAACAAAAACAAACAAAAATATTGTGACGCTCACGTTTGTTCCAAGCATGGCTTTTCATTTGTAAGAAAAAAACGGTTCCCGGCCTATTCTGTAAGTCGTTTCGTAACAAACAAAAACATTTTTAAACAAAAAAACAAACGATCATTATCTGTATAAAGTTTCGTTTATAGTCGTAGGTTCGTTATTATGAACAACGTAATCTTGTATATCTTGCCAACATTCAAATATGCTACGAACAATAAAAAAAATTATGCAATTTAATCGGAAGATATTGTTGTTAATGTGTCGAATAAATCCAGATCCCGTATACATATTTTTTTGTTTCCGCGGTATATCGACAGAGCGTTTTATAGGTGGTCATGTGGATTCCGTCGACCCGGTATGTAACGCAAGCGATTGGGACACGATTGAGACACGATCGAGCTTACAGAATAGGCCTGAATTTTCGCGTCTTACCTACCCGTAATTTGCGCGATGTAATCCTCTCGACTGCGTGAATATAATGTTTCCGTTACATTCGTTTTCTTTTTATTTCTTTTGCTTGTGTAGCTTGAGATAGACGATGGAAAGGAACTGACGGAAGGATTCTTGCAAGAGGAATTACATCCAAAAGTTAATTTGCATCGACCAAAGTTTGCAAAACCGAAGGGACCACCGAGCCGAGGTGCTAAGCGCATTACGAAGGTTCAAGAACTAGATACGTCCGGTCAAGAAGCTTAAACGAAATTTCTGTGTTTATAGTATTAAGAAAGAAAAGAAAAGATTGAAGGGTACTAGATATACAAAGAGAAGAAACGAAAAAAATGTCGTGGTTACGTTTGATTCCTTGTTTGTCGAAATAGTTTCGAGTATTCGTCAATTTTATTTATTTAGCATTTAATTGAAGTCAAAACATGTTTTTCTTCCGTGATTCCTTAAATTAAAGAACATAGGCCTATTCTGTACGCGTAGCAGGATCTCAATCGTGATTTAAAGAAAAAGTAAAAAAATCATGCCTCTTCGATTGACGGCAGTTTGATCGAATTGTGATTGCCGGTGATAATCATCTTTGTCGCGCGAAGACGCAACAACGTCGGTTGCGGCAAATCGCGGACAAAGAAGAAACCCCATACACTCGATACTGCATCGAGCAAGCTATCATTACAATAAATTATATCACAGAATTTTTTTAATTCGTCTAATAAAGGTTGCGGTATATTATCGACGACGTGTCTTTACTTCTCACACGTTACCGCGCTCCCGCCAGCGGAGTGTCGTCAATGCAGCAAATACTCGAAGAATCCCAAGTAAGTTATCCCAATAAATTATATGGTTTCCATTTGTCTATATTTTATCTTATCACGCACCTTCCTTATTATCTTTATTAATTATTATCAATAACATGTTTTATTTACACTCAACTGTTCTTTATTACTATACGCATAGTTGTCGAACGTAGTTATAAATTTCTAGTTACCTAATTTCCAGGAGACGTACATTTCATTATCTTCTCTAAGCACTACCTTCGTCCTCCTTCAAATTCTTGAATCCTTCATCGTTGGCCGCAGCATCTGTGAAATCCGTATACTCCTTGATCAGATGTTCCTTCATGGCACCCTTTAGCGCCCTGGAACGAATAAGCGTAGTCGTTAATACAATGCCACCGTCTCTACACCCCTACGGTGAAACTTTATTCTAATCAGTTTATGCTAACTCGTCTCTCGTGATTTTCATATTTTGTGAGAACTCTCTCAATTCTTCCATAGTCTTTCCTCCAGCTTTGAGGACCAGCAAGGATGCTGTACCGCCGATTGTACCCAGAATCGATCCCATCGCACATCCCGCGATCATTCCTTTGAGTCCCATGTTCACCTTGAACAGACTGCCGGTTATGCTGCCGGCGATGACATAATCCAGCAGAGATTCCTTGCCAAAGTAAACCGAGGCCAACGTCATCATTGATCTTGAATTCAAAACACATTTGGCACATATTTTAATAGTTTGTTAATGACGATGGTCGTTGTTATCGTAGAATATTTTTAATCCAATGAAAAAAGCAGTGTAATTTGAGCTAGTCAGCTTACATGAACGAGCATGAGAAACCTCCAATGCGCCAGCCCCAGCGATAGGCACCTTTGGCGAAGGCAAGGTACATTACGCGCTGCAATTCCCGTTTCGCGTCTGTGGCATTGAGATATTTCGTCGCTTGATTATTCTCCAGAAACGTTACGTACGTCTCTCTCGATTGTAACACCGCACCGATACATCCGCCGCACAACGCGGCGGCGATCGAACCCTGAGTTATCAACGTTAACTCTTTGCTTTGATAGCCATACTCGCTGGAAAAACCAAATTTGTCGCTTCAGAACAATCGTAACGGTCAATACGCTCGGAAAATCGTCGTTTCATGGACGATCCTTGCCCACTCTGTTGCGACATTGTTTTCGCTCGAAATTCATTGTTTCCTCTGTCGACTTACTCCAATGAAAACATTCTTCTTAACCTATCCATGCCGGTTTCATCTTTGGGTTCAACGATCGAGCCTTTAGTTACTACTATATCATGGGGGTTCTCTGCGAAGAGACCGAAGAAACCCTCTCGGGCTCCTTCCGGCATTGTTTCGATTAACTAAAAAATTTGATTTTTTATTACACGAGAACAAGTTCTTTTTTTAATTTCCTCCAAACCTGTGAATCTCGCCAAGCCTCGGAGCTCACTCAACTACTCGTAGGAGAGTTCGGAGGTATACGACAACGCACACGCCAATGAGATAAACGCGCCACTAGTTAACCCTTTCGTGAACCGCATTTAGAGGGCCGAGGCGGGAATCAAGCAACGAACTTGAAGATGAAAACTTTTCGAGAGAAAGGATTGTCTCTTATAGTGATTCTGACAGTTTCCGAAATTTTTCCAATTTACTGTTACGCAGAAAAAAAAATACAATTTATTTTTCGCCTTAAAATATATTTTTTCCAATGTGGTTTTCCATGGTGTCCAGCGGTCCTTGAAGTCCTTGGAGTTCTGGAATTATCCTTGAATTTTGCCTGACCTTGAAAAAGTCCTGGAATGTCTTTGAATTTCATGTAATTCCCTTGCATTTTGTATGTCTCTGAAAATTTGTTTAATAAATGTTTTTGCCTTTTTAAAAAATACACTCCCACGTACTTCAACGTACTTTTTCTCGCTGAATACGAATCCCCTGGCCTTTTTGGGGCTAAGGTACAGTGAGACATTGAAGGTCTCCATTTTAGGCACGAAAAATCTTTTTTAACTAAGCGTCTTCAACTATAGTGTTTTTGTATAACATAATTTTTTAAAGCCTTCGTACAACCCTCAAAGGGCTACTTGAGTGAAGCAAGAACCCCAATAAACTTTCCTCTTCGAGCATGATAAGAGCCAAGTAAGTTTATACCAACGCAAACAGCACGCCTCTGACTAAACAATCCTTTCCTTTCAATATCTTTCATTCTCGCGCAACGCGTGTGTATCGTAGCGTGTGCCACATGTGATTCAATAGTGGCTCGCGCATGGTCACACGTTCTTTGTGTCTCTGCAGAGTGCCTCGGAGTGCGGGAGGCAAAGAGAGAGGCATCTCTCTGTTTCTCTCTCTCCCCCGACGATGCTTCACGATGGCACACGAGTGAAATATAATTTCAATATGGCCGCGATTGATCATTCGACGAAGGTTGTCGTAGGTGAACGTTAGTGATTTTAGCGCGTAACTTTTATTCTTCGTGAGAAAAGAAAATAGAAAAAACAAACAAAAATCATCGATAATTATAGTTACCTTTAGAAATTTTTTATTAACAGAAAACGAAACTGGTGTCGAATTTTCTTTCAGTTAGAACAGATCGATTAATAAATTTTACGGTTACAACAGTTCTTTTAGATTGGAAGATTGTCATATATACATATATATTTTCCGATGCGCATATAACATTTGTTCTCGCCTGCCGAGATGGAAGAATGTGCGAGAGCACAGTTTTCTTCGATAGCACACCCCCCGAGAGACCTTGAGATTCTCGTCAGGATAATGAAATTGTGACAAACACACGTACACACACACACGCGAGCCCGCGCGTGACGCATACTTTATATATTGCGGGTAAGTGTTTAGGATGGCGAGTGATCTGTCCAGCGGATGCACCGACGATATCGAGATATTCGACGAGAAGGAGGAGGGCGAAATATCGCTTGAGGATGTCAGCTCTTCGGAGGAAAGTCATCCAAATTACAGGCATAATTTTCAAGCCCCTGGAAGATGCCCGGTCTGTGCTGCTGCACAGCAGTGTGCACCGTGGTGCACCGATGCAAGGGCTATGCGAAAGACTCACAGGAAACGAGGTAACGCATTGATCTTTGTAATTAATCATTTTCTCTCGCACGAGCTTTCAGCCCTTGAGTCAATATCATTGTAGATCTGACAAATTTTGCTTCTCATGTGCTACAAATATTTGGACAACGAAGTTTGATGCTAACGCTGAAACCAACAACCGTTAGATAAATATAGAGCTAGCCAGTTTATTAACCGACTGTAAAAACAACCTTTTTTATCCCGCTTCTCATGTAATCGAAAGCTACACTGATCGACAGACCGACGTCTCGACTCTAGTCTCCAATTCAGCCCCAGAAAAGCTGTGAAATGAGTTGGAAGATTTAAAAAAAATATATGTATATGTAAATTTTTGTAGTTCAAGTATCTAACTACAGTGTCCACTGCCAATGCCTGTTAAATCATTTTATAATGTTCCCCAGATTTTGTTTTTTTGAGACATTAGAAGCTTCTCGTGTAATCGAAAGGTAAACTGATAGACAAACCAATGTCTTGACTTCAGCCCCGGAAGTGCTGTGGAATAAATCCCAGGATTAAAAAGAACTATATATGTATACATATATATATTTTTGTAGTTAAAGCTTAGAAACAATAGTGTTATTGCTCCAAAACTATAGTTTTCACGGCCAATGCCTGTTAAATTATTTTATAATGTTTCCTAAATTTTTTTTTTAAAGACAGAACCTTTTTGTCTGTGTGTTTTCCCTGTCCCCCAATGTATCAGAGTAAATTAGATTAGATTTCATATAAATTCCACATAAATCGTGATAAGAGATTCGTGCATGTTGGCGGGGAAAAAAATCCCCACCCTCCTTCCCTCACTGTTCTAATCAAGTAGAAGTTCACTTTCTTCCTAAAGATGCTGCCCACGGAAAGGAGAATCGTCGTCACATCAAAGATTCGAGTGGCACGATATCGAAGCACGTCGTCGTGTCGACCCTTCAGGAGAAGAACGACGACCTCGTGCCGATATCGTCCGACAGCGACATGGAGATCGTCGGCCTGCCGGGAAACTCTAAGCAGCTCGGTGTGCGCCCAAGCTCGAAGAGCGCCAAGGTTCGAAAGAAAAAAAAGAAAAAACGAAGTCACAGCACCGTCGTCAGAGCCGAGGAATTGTCGTCGCCGACCGAGGTGGAAACATACCTCGTCGACGTGCCGGTGGTGAAAACCGTAAGATCGTCGAAGTCACGCCACGGCGAGCCGAGCTCACCGCGCTACAGTGTGAGATCACCGCCCATCGAACGACTTCTGGCGCGCTCTCCCTCGCGCAGATACAGAGGGCGTCCGTTGAGATCCCGATCGCCCTTGCGAAGGTCGAGATCACCGGTCGGTCCCGCGGAGAGAAAATCACCGCGTAAATTGCGCTCGCCGCGCAGATCACCGTCCGCTCGTACGAGCACGAAGTCGAGTGTACCCGCGCGCGAACACCCGGCGGCTCCGTCGCCGCAGACCTACGTCGACATCGAGCTCTTGAAAAAAGTTCGACGTCTCGAGAGCGTCGGAGCCGGTTCGCTGAAGAACAAACTGTCGAAAAGCAAGGAGCACTCGTCGCTGAAGGAAAAGCTGAGCAACATGCTGAAGAATCGAGGCGAGCCGTGCGACGAAAAGCCGGGCTCGCGTGCCCAAGGAGACAACAACACGACGAACGACAACAACAACAAGGAGACGGCGGGCGCGGCGACCGTTGAGATTATCGACGACGATGACGACGAAGACATCGAGCTACTGAGGCGTCTCGCTCTCGAGACAAAGCAAAAAAGAGCCGAACACAAGAGCGAGCAAGTGGCAAACGTCAACAGCGAGACTAACGCAGATAACAACACGGAGGCAAACTTGAACGACGACAACGATAACGAGGCCTACGAGCTGAGACTCATAGCTCTGCGTTCGGCGATTATAAAGAATCACGAGAACAGAGTAAAGCGGGGAGTTAAGCCGAAGCGTACAAAAAAATCTAAAGCCAGAGTCGAGAGTCCGTTCGGAAAAAGTTTTCTCGACGATATTCCGATACCGGACGACGAGATTTCGGGGCCCGGGTCGGTGGGAACAAAATCGCCGAATCTGGACGAGGAGGCGGACGGGAATAATCCCGAAGACATGGATCTCGACACCGACGTTGAGCGCGAGAAGGAGAAAGACTCGATGCCTTACTCGCCGACCGACGATCTAACGAGGCAGATAGCGGTGGGCGCTGAATTGCCGAGTTCCGAGTTTCCCGACAATAACGAGGTATTCAATTTTTCTCACTACCGTAACAACGATGAGGGACAAAGTTCGCGGGAAGCGTCGAATTACAGGGAGGGCCCTGACACTCCTTACTCACCGTCAGCGCCGACTAAAACGCCTACGATGCATAGACCGTCGAAGGCAACCGACGATAAGGAAACTCCTTGCTCGCCTTACGTCTCGGATTACGAGCCGGGCATCGACACTCCTTACTCACCGCCGTCGCCGACTAAAACACCGATTATTGAAAAATCGTCGAAAAGGACCGACGATAAGGAAACTCCTTGCTCGCCTTGCGGCTCGAATTACGAGCCCGGCATCGACACTCCTTACTCACCGCCGTCTCCGACTAAAACGAAATTGGAAGGTAAGTCATCGAAGACGAGGAGATATGTAAAAAATCCTTACGCGCTCGACGGATCGGATTTGGAACAGGGAATCGACACCCCTTACTCGCCGTCGAAGTCGATCGAAGTCGAAGTCGTGACACCGGAAGCGAAAAAAATTTCATCGAGGAACAACTCGAACATCACGGAAACTCCGTACTCGCCGACCGACACGCCGATCTGCGATCTCGATGTTCTATCGCCGGAACCCACTGAAACAACAAATTCACCAAAGGATCCCGAAAACTGCACGAAAAATTATGTCCATGAAAAATTAGAAAATTCATCCGCCGTAAAAAATTTGGCTTCCTCGATGCTGGATCTTAGCCTGGAGGAGGAGAAAAACATCGAGCCGATGAGCAAACGACCGGAAATTTTTTCCTCGTGCTCCAAGGGAGACGATAAAGCCGGATCTCCGACGTTCGGTAGCAGCGTTTCTCTGCTTTCCGCCTGGGAGGATTCCAACAAGACTATAGAGTCCATAAGAGCCATAGAAACATTGCCGGAAGTAGATTTGGACGGAAGTCCGTTGGTGACGTTGTCGAAGGAGCACGAAGCCGCGGAAATCGTTATACCTCTCGAGATATCGCCCGAGCGCGTCGAGCCGCCGTCCATCGAGCCTCTCTATCTGCAAGGACTTCCCGACGTGACGAGAGACACGAACAAAATTCCAACATTGGTAAACAGAACTCTGGTACCGGCGCCAATACTCAAAACGAATAAAAGTCTTCAGCAACGTTTGCCACGAAAAAAATCGGACAATCACGCGGAGCCGAGTTTCAAGAGCGCGGACATGCGTCCAGTGAACGTCGCGGGAGCGTCGGTAAAGCAGAGCGCACTCTTCAAGCCGATAAAGCTCTGTCCGATATCGAAGAAGCCTCCGGTAATGACGACAACGGCTGCGGCTTTCAACACCTCCTTCGGCGAGGATTCAGCGAGAGAAACTAAAAGCGAAGACGAGTCGGTGATCGTCGAGACTCCCGGACATATCGAAGCACCTGCGACGGAGACGAGAACGAAATCTTCGACACCCGAGAAGTCTCACAAAACCGATGAGGATTCTGGCAGAAAGATAAGGAAAAAACGATTGCGTCAGAGAAACAGAAAGAGAAAGAGCATTTCCGGTAGAGTCGAATCACCGATTTCCGGTCGCGATGGATCGACAATGAACGAGTCGAATTCGAGCAACTCGTCGAGCAAGCAGATAAAATTGACGAATCGATCTGCTAGAGCCTCGTCACGCTCTCCGGCTTCTCGGCAATCTGTGAACAGCAGAGACGCGTCGTCGAGGAGATCCAAGAGCGGGCAAACAAAAACGCCGTCCTCGAGGGGCGATCGAGAGGACTCGACTGAAAGACAAACGGAAGAGTCTCCAGAGCCGAATTCGAAAAACCCTGCGCGGAAAAGCAGACGAGAGAGGCGTTCGTCGAGGAAAGTCGAAGCTGAGGTGGCTCCAGAGTCGACGAATGGTCGGAGTGAGTGTCAGGCGAGCAAAAGTACAGTAGAATCATCACCGGGCGAAGGAACGTCTTCGGGATGGACGAGAGCAGCATCGTCGAATCCGGACACGTCCAGGAGAAACGAACAGAGCACCAACGAGACGAGGAGTAAAAACAAAAATGAGGACAGCCCCGATGGTACAAAGGAACAAACGGAAAAAGTCCCTGAGACTGAGAAGAAGAGAAGATGCAGCTTGGACGATGACGAGGAAGCTCTGCGCGCGTTGCTACTGGCCTCGCTGCCGAAACGACCGAAACCCGCTGAAGTTCAATCGACACCTACAAATGCGATCGCCAAAATACCTCGACTATCGGACTCGACAACCACCGGTACGAGTACCGAAAATTCGGCAAACAAAGTACCAAAGGAGTCGACCGCGTGCTTGTCGGACGCGGTATTTACGCCTCCGAATCCTCCGCAACTGTCCAGCCAATCGTCGAGCGCGAGTACAGCGACTCCGGCTAAAATCGAGACTGCCACAGGTTTGCCGAAAAATGTTGACGTAGCCAGAAAGATTCTGGCAAGTGAATCGAGCGACGTGGACTCTTCGTCGCCGCGTAAGCGCGTCAACATCGTGGTGCCGAAAGGACCGCCGAAAAAAATAATCAAGAAAGTCTTGCCGGTAATCACGAGCACGAAAGTCGTGAACAACGCGAAGAAATATCAAAACGCCATGCTGCAGAAGAAGCTGAATCTTCAGAGGGCTGCATCGATGTACAACGCCCAGAATGGCTCGAGAAACATAACGCTTAACAATTTGAAGATCAACGAAGCGGCGAGACCATCGAGCCCGAAGATAGCTATATCCTCGAAGATGCAGCAGCAGCGATTGATCATAAATTTGGGTTCCGATTCGGACAGCGAGTCGGAGGTTGAGAGCCGGCCATCCAGCTCTGCGAGCGGCGATATCGCCGCGGAAAAGCGACAACCGCTCGCTATACCTATAACCGATTTTGAAAAAAGTCTTGATCAGTTTCTCAAGGATCAGAGAAAGAAACTCGAATCCGTGGCCGTCGCGAAGACGAGCGCTGCGACGACAAGCACCAGCAAAACGCCACCGGCGCCTTCCGCTGCGACTGGAAAACTTACCGGTCTCTACAGCACTCCCCTGGTGAGATTTTTAAAAATTTTATTTTTTTAAATCTAGTTATGGAAACTGTCGTGCTTCCGGTTTTGTTTTTACTACTTGGTTATCGAACTTTCTTTTTTTTTGTAAATAGTACAATTGTTTTGGTTTCAAATTATTATAAACATCCACGTAAATTATGGACAGTGATATTGATCACCGTTGAGAAAGTGTTATTGCAAAGTAATCATAGAATTGGATTTTTTATTACGAATATCTATGCAATCGATGATTTTTATCTACGCACTGGCCGATCGTTCCTGAAATTGTTTTGAGATTATTTTGCAGGCGGTGCGTCGTCATTTGCCGATGTCGCAGCAGGAGGAGTACCGTCGTCTGAAGCACCAAATAATGGAGCGCGAGAGACTGAAGCTACAAAAGACAATCGAGAACGGGACGTTAACGCAGAATCGAAATAGCAGATCGCCGTGCACACCGCCCGGTCCCTTGTCCCCGGCGAGTCCGATCGCGCCGTTGCAGAGGCCGGACAATCCGAAGGTTCCCGGTGTCGCGATTCAAGTGGCATCGAGCGGAGCGATCCCTCCTTCGGTCGCTACGAGCAAAAATAACCTACCCGATAACAATCTCCCGCCGCAGCAAAAAATTAACTTACCCAAAGCCAATGAGAATCAACCGATCGTCAGTGTTACCAAAGTTTCCACGAAAGTCACCCAATTAATTCCAAACAAACAACTAACAAATCCAGCTAAACCCACAGCCTTGTCCAAAGTCGATTCGAGCAATCCCATCGTAGCCAATAATCCCGTTAAGACGTCGACGCCAAAAGTTGCGACGATCTTGTCCAAGGTTAATTCAGTTATTGAAAACGTTGCAAAAATCACCGCCAGCTTGGCGTCAGCAAAAATGCCCTCGAAAACAGCTCAAGTATCACCAAATATCATTAAAACTAATGTACCCTTGAGAACAGCGTCTTTGCCACCGACGAAAGTTATCGTCGTTCCGACAAAGGGTATTCGTAGAAATTCCGGTAGCCACGAGGCACCGAGTCTTTCTACCAATACGGCCGTGGAGTCCGCGACGAAAGCTTCGTCGGCAGGCAAAACTCGTTGGAGCCTGGGCACGCTGTCGGTACCGTCCGGGTCCGCGACGAGAAGATCCTCCGCCCCATCGACCGGCAGAATGTCCTTGAATCCCTCGCAAATGCTGACGATACAGATCCCCAACGACAGAGTTCGAATGGACAATTCAGGGTTGATGGAAAATTCGCGAAGCGCGAGCAATAGTCCGACGATCAGCGGCGGTATGCTGAGGGTACTTACGACGGAAGAATTGAATAATCGATTCGCGCGGATTCAAGCGAGGCAGGTTCCGGCCGGGAGAACGGTCACGCTCGGCAGTTCAGCCGCGCGTTCCACCGATTTCGCTCAAGCGCCCTCGGTACCAAAATGTTTGCCCGAGCTCAGTGATAAAACGGACGAACCCGCGTACTGTGATAGTAGCTCAATTATTATCGAGAGTAACGAGGCCGGAAGAGCGAACACGGAATGCTCGAATGACACGGCAAGGAGCGTCAGCGAAGACACTACTGTTGCTAACTCCGAAGTTTCGACTCTCATTCTATCGAGAAACGAAGGAAACTCTCGTAACGATACGAACTTCGATTCGACCGCCTCGACGTTCGTCGTGGCTCCGGCGGATCCGGGGAGTCGCGAAAATTTCGAGAGTACGAGAACGGAGGAGCTCATCAGCGACGCAACGTTGCCGACGAACGGCGAGGCCGCCAATGGTACCAAACTCCAAGCTAAGGAAGTGTGGGAAAAGATTAAATCCGACGTCAAGAGCGAACTGGAGATTCTCACGGCACTGCCGATCGAGGAACAGAAGAAGCTGCTGACGGAGACCCAAGAAAACTTGGTGGCGAAGCGGTGAGAGAAATATTTTTTATATTACCTTATTACCCGTTAATCAGAGCGCGACCACTGTTTTATTGAAAACTGTTCAACAGTTATTTGTACGGCGTATTTAAAAAATGTTGATTGCTTCCGTCGTTATAAAACTCTAATCTAAAGTTTCATCCAGATTATTGGAATCGTCCGATTATCTTTTGTACAAGTAAATTAGCTGATTTTTATTCCATACAATTTACACCATGTTGATGGTACATTAAAAAAACATTAACATCAACAATCACTCTCCATACCCTTGAGTCGGCAAGCTATTTACCTAAGATCAAAATTTATTTATAGACTCGTTGAATCAACTCGTTGTTTAAATAATTCGTTCATCCGTACCATCAGCATCGTAGACCAGGGCTTGAAACTTGTGTACCTGTGATGTAGGAACATGGTACTGGAGGACCTGACGGAAATGTCAGGATGCCTGCGCCAGCTGGAGGTGGAGCGCGAGATCCAGACGAGATTGATGGGGGAGGTGCGACGTCTTCGGGAGGAACTTAAAACAGCGGAGCGGAGGTTAAAAGAGCAGCGTTGTCAGATGAACGGGGTGGGTCCGAAGGTAACCAAGGCGCACGAGAAGATAAATCACGGTCGTCGGGAGTGCTACAAGCTGTCGAGGATATGTCAAGGGCTTGGCGCCAAAGTTATAGGAGAGGACTACAAGTACGACATACGCGGCTTACGGTCGTGCATAATAGCGATATAAGAAAAAAAATTATATTTATTAAATCTTTTAAAAAAAATTATATTCATATATATACGGATTTCGCCATGTCGAACGTTCCAGGCATTTGGCGATTACTTTTAACAAATAACGGCGTAACTCTCGAGATTTCGTAAATTCGGTCGATGTTTCAGGGTACCGAACACCGGTGCGCAATTGCTCAACGAACGGCTGAAGGAGGTCGCCGTTCACACGCGACAATTGTCGAAGAAAAAAATGCCAGCTGCAAAATCGCCGAACGACACTGTTCCGATTTCGGACAGTTCGTTTACGGACGGATCGTCGGACACGACGATTGGCGAAAGAGATCTCGATGTCAATAGAGTGACGAGAGAAAACTCAGAATTGCGGATGCCATCAGACGCGATTGCGAATGTTCTTGCAGAGGGCGCCGAAGCTCCTAGTCCTATGTCCGATGGATCGGACCTTGTGGCAAAAGACAACGAAGATTCGTCGAGCTCGTGCCAAATTGTTTCCCTGACGAAAGATGCAGAAGGCTCGACAAATGCCGAAGGCATTTCTCTGACAGAGGAAACAGAAGGCTTGAAATCTGCCGAAGTAACTTCTCTGACGAAAGAAACGGAAAGCTCGAAATCTGCTGACGTAATATCTCCGACGAGAGAAACGGAAGACTCGAGCTCGGCCGCATTGATTTCTCTGCCAAAAGAAGCAGAAGTTTCGAATTCGGCCGAAATAATATCTGTAGCGAAGGAAAACCCAGAAAGTAAATCTGGGGAATCTGGGAACGACGAAGGAGGGAGCTCTTCGGACGCGAGGACAAAAAATAACGCTTCTGGCACAGAGTCAAACGATTACATTTCGCTGCCTGGTACTTCGAAGTCTGATCCTCCCACCGGTCAAGTTTCATCGACGGATCAACCACGGCATCGTGCGACCCAGAAGGTCGATCCTTACAGATCGGTGCTCACACATTTGAAAATACCAAGGTGGGTTGATACGTAACATTAAAATTAACTGTACTCTTATATTGTTTTGCTCTAATTCGGCATGTAAATATGTATATATACATTGATGAAAATTGTTGAGGAATCCGTGTGTTTTCTTCGCCTACATCCAGGAGCGACAATCCCGATGGAATTCTCTGTCCTTACGAACTGATGGGAACATGCAACGACGGGGATTGTCAGTACTACCATCTCGATCCCGGTCACTGCCAGTAGCTTAACTCGCTGCTAAATAGCGATCACCGCAAACATTTAAATACGTAAGGTGGTTCTAATTTCTAGTCGGCTATCAACAGCGAATACTCGTTGTCTTCTCAATCAATTCGCGATTCTAGTGATCGAATATTCAATGACAAAAAAATCTCACTTTCGCTGCTTAGTCACCGATCGAACGTGACACTGAAGATATTTGCATGACATAAAATTTCATCTTTGGCAACTCTTTGTCAATGCACGGCTTTAAGAAAAAACAAAGTTCGCTTGTAGAATTTTATTTTCCAAGTGACCGAGCGAGGTTTGTGCGATGCAAAAGGCAGCCATAACAACCTGATGAAATTTAGTCTCATGTAAATATCTTCAGGGTCATGATCAAACAGATTTCACAATGAACATTTTTTTTTGCACGAAAATTTGATAGGGATTGGGAGGAATTCTTGGGGAAAAGTGGGACACTGATCCACTTTTGAAGCCTAAGGACAATTTCCGTTTCTGAAATTTACAGGTACCGCATGGAAGAAGGCTGTTCGCTGCAACGGAAGATAACTGGTTTCCGGTTGATTATTCAGCGCGCTTCCAGATGGTAAGTTTTCTTCATAAAAAAAAACAAACAAACAAAAAAATCGAAATCCGATCTGGACTTAATGCACAGATTGAATATGAACAGAGAGCAATTACAGTCAGTTTCATAAGTTCTTTAGGGCTGCCATTGACACCTTTTTTCATTCCGCGTGTGTTTTATACAAATGTAAAAAAAGAAACGAAAAGAAGACAGTACCGTAAGGGCTGAGCTTAAGTGTTAAATAATTTATATAAATATTTAAAAAATAATAAACATAAAGTGAGAGCGAGAGCGACAGAGAGAAAGATAGATGAATGATGTATGCTCGTTAAATGTTCGCTGGAAGCTGTGGTATCTCAAATGTATAAAGAAGACTAAAAAAAGAGGAATCAACAGGAGAACCCGAAGCACCTGGAGTGTCTTCACGGATACTCATACTTTTATTTTTCGTTTTTTTTTTAAATATTCTACGCCACGTACATACCTCATGCCGTGAATAGACGCATCTGTACCTGTGTAATAAATTAATTTTCAATATTTTTTCCTACCAAAGATTTATTCATTTCGTCGTCGAGTCAAGCAGAAAACCTCTCCACATATAATATAAGAACGACAGCAGTTAGTCGACGGGAAATTTTCCCGGAGCTTTGTCTCCGCTCCAGGTCATACGTCCTTCGCTACGCAACTCGTCCCAACGGCTCACCCAAGCGTTTGGACATATCGACGTGTAAACGTCGCGGAACCAGGTGCAAGCTTCGTGACCCTCGCCCAAGATGTTCTCGCATCGATAAAAATCGGTATACATCACGTGGCAGCGAAGCGTTTGATTCTGCTGCTGGAATCTGTGATAATTTTTTGCGATCTTTTTAACATATCTATAATTTTTTTTTTGCGATATAGAATACAAGCTGCGCTGAGAAGATACCTTGGATCCGGGCCAGGGGTTACTCGAAATGTTTCGACTACTTCTACAGATTCGACTTCTTTCTTTTTGAGGCAAGGATCATCTTCGTCTTCGGGGGAATGTTGGGCATAGTTATCTTCGTTGTTCTCGTCGTACGTTTCGCCGGATGCCTGCCGAACCGGCTTGGCTTTGGCTGCAGCCTCGTTGCGTTTCAGCTCTGGAGGATTTCGATGGCGAGAGTTTCTAGACTCGGTAGTCTTCGATTCATTCTTCTCGCTCTGTAAAGAATCTTCCGATGGAACGCCCTTTCCCTTCGCGGCTGCAGACATGCTATTCTTTAGAGCTTATGGGTTCACGTAGACTCGCGAAAGGACATAAGATCGAAGAATCTTGGATAGTAAATTTGATAACATTGCGTGTCATCCGATTGACGTGAACGAGCAGAAGTATATTGCCGATCGAGAAACAAATGTACATGAGGATAAAAAAAAAGAAAAAAAAAATCGCAATATAATTCTGCAATGGGCGCTATACAATTCCCGTTTGATTAAATTCCGTACTGTTTATACGATGAATATCCAATAACTTAAGTCATTCGTACAGAGGCAAGACCAGGAAAGCGCCTGCGAACATTTTTCATATCAAAGATCTTAACGGGATGATCAACAACTGTCAATGCTTTGTAGATCTTCGACTGCCGCATTTGAAACAAAAAAAATGGTACAATAGGTATCATCGAAGGCTTAATTACGTGTTTCTACACGCGCGTAAATAATAGGCAATCATATCCAAACACAACGGTACTTCAAACATGAACTGAAAAAATCATAGTACAGGCCTTAAAAAAGAAAAGTGTCTGCTAGTCGGCCTTCGACGAAACCGATTCGAATAAACGAACGGTCAGTTCTCGTACTCCTCGGAACTCCAATTAATTCCGTTGCAGGATAAAATAATGTTTGAAAGATATTAGAGTTTAAAATTTATGTAAAATCGCTGAATTACTAAATCAGCAGATCTTCGCTCCGTCGTGAGCGCGGAGGAGTTCGATGACCCGTGTTCTCCGTACAGTCAACAACGCGCGAGATGGCGACGACCACGGGTGACAAGTGACGTGGACGGGTTTTGCCGTTCCTTCGTCGATATTGGCGGCGATAATATAAATTTTCAGCTGTCCCCTTATGAAGATGATGTTCCCCGAGGGATTCTTCATTTATCTGGCTCTTCTAGTCTTCGTACTCGCATTCGCAGTACGTATCCAAAGTTTTTTGGGGTTATCCCGATGTGTACACGCGATCGTCCCGGCATCGCTGCGATTAACCCGATTCAATTTCTCACTGTCCAGCTATGCCTTCTTGTGTACGTAACGACGACACCCTATCCTGTCATATGGCGTCACGAGGACGAGAAATTTTACGTTGATCATAAAACCGGAGTCAAGGAACCTTTTCCGTCCCTCGACGAGGAATGGAGCGTTCATCTCAGCGTAATAGTTCCTGCCTACAATGAGGAGGAACGTCGTAAGTTTATAATGATCAAACTCTACATACAAAATTTGCAAAAGTTGCATAGAATATTTGTGATTGTTTCTTTTTTTCAGTGACTCCCATGATGGACGAATGTCTGGAATATTTGGAACGTAGAAGAGCGAAAGGCTTGACCTACGAAGTTATAGTAGTCAGCGATGGAAGCACAGATAAGACTGTGAAAGTTGCTCAGAATTATGTAGAGAGATTTGACACTGTGAGAGTGCTGGCGCTCGTGAAAAATCGGGGGAAGGGTGGAGCAGTTAGATTGGTTCGTACGAACAGCTGTCAATAACAGAGCCCTGACAATGTGTTAGACGAATATTGTATCCCCGTATAATCGGTCTACTCGATTGTTACTTGCTTTGCCAGGTAATTGTTCGGGCAGCAATTCTAAGATACTAAAAAAAGGTTTGAATTATTCCAGGGAATGCAGAGTGCGAGAGGCAGTGTCCTCCTGTTCGCCGACGCAGATGGTGCTACAAAGTTCAGCGATCTGGACAAACTGGACAGTAGTATGAAGGATATCCTGGGATGTAAGTCAGTTCAAACGTCGGCATAAAAAAAACGGCAGTTTTGTACATTGTATCTTTTTTTTCTTTTCAGTTGACTATTCGAGTTGTCCAGACAAAGTTGCCAAAGCCGAAGCCGTTGTGTGCGGTTCCCGAGCGCATTTGGAAGCCGACGCGACGGCAGAGCGTTCCTTCTTCCGACTATTCCTGATGCACGGTTTTCACTTTTTAGTATGGGCTCTGTGCGTCCGGGGTATACGCGATACCCAGTGCGGTTTTAAGCTTCTCACCCGTGAATCGGCGAGAACGCTTTTTAGCGCTCTGCACGTCGAGCGTTGGGCTTTTGACGTCGAGATGCTGTACATTGCACAAACCTTGAACATTCCCGTGACAGAGATTGCTGTAAATTGGATGGAAATCGAGGGCTCTAAGATCATACCGTTCTGGAGCCCGGTGCAGATGGCACGAGATCTTGGACTTATCTGGCTAAGATACAGGATCGGGGCGTGGAAGATATACAGGCCTAAGAAAGTCTAGAAACTTTTTTATCTTTCGTTATTTTTTACAACATTGCGTGCTTTAGAAATAAACTTTAAAACATTACATCGTACCACGAATTCGTTAGTCAGCAGTGTCTCCCGCAATTTACAACGGGAGATTCCAGGCCTGATTCATTCGGAAGATATCGTGTCACGAATGGCCGTTAAAAAATAATTAAAGTCGGGCTTTGTGTATGGAAAAAAACTTGTGAAACTTGAATCTATGACCTTTTGCCTGGCTACTTTCACGTATCATCACGTAATATTGCTTTGGAGCTAACATTCAGCTATTGGTCCATCCACCTATCGCGAATAAAACGTATACGTGGTTTACCGGTACAGGCTTTTTTTATATGCAAATCGTAAATTGGTCCGATGGAGCCATGAATTAAACCATGTGTTCCGGTCGAAAAATGAGATTATCAGACCGAAGTGACGTATTTTCGGGATGACGTCATTTCCGATCGAAAAATTTAATTTTCATATCGGAAGTGACGCCGCAACGATTTTTTAAAAATGTTACTGCACGACGTCATATCCGGTTTAAAAGTGAGATTTTCAAACCGAAAGTGCCGTTACAGAGACATTTTTAAATTTTTCTCTGGAATGTATAATCTCGAATGTAGCCAGTAGCAGAAACGGATGAATTGAGGAACACACAGGAAGCGCTACACGCGGTACGTTGCATCGAACATCGTCACGTTACGTGAAAATAACCTTGTACTGTGGAAGGGGCTCCCTCCCATCGTTGCTGTTCCTCGAAAACTCGTCACAATTTTTGACGTAAAACACCCGTCACGAGTCATTGGCATCTGAATAAACCACTCATTCGTTCGAAGACTACAAAAGAGATTAAACACAGCAAAATGTCCTTCGTATCACCGATGCCCAGTGAAAACTTTCTTCGCGACGTTTTTCGAAGGTATGTATTATTTTTCTAACCAGTTTTGCACCGCCCATTATTCGCGTTTCATCGACTTCCTCAATGCTGCAAATAACAACAGTTAATTAGCCGGTCTGGCACAACAGAAAACGATTCGAGTATTTCGTCACAACAGAAAACGTTTGGTATTTCGTCAAGTGCTACACTAAATATGAGCTATCGTATACTTACTATATATTTACAAATATTTTTTGGTACAATGCAAATTATTCTAATATGCAAAAATATGTTTGGCTCGCAGAATGTTCATGAAATACGTCGTGTTTTTCATTAGTGACTCATTTATCCAGTCTAACCTGTAGCCGCTAATAATCAGATTGGTAAAACATGAGCTGCTCCAAAAATTAAAAATTGCACTTTTGTCCGCTAGTTGTACTTTCTTCTAAATTTTTTTTTTCATTTTCTATATTTTATTTTTAACAACTAGTTGATAAATTTGTTATCTTTCAGAGTCGACAAGGATGGTTCAGGCTCCATTACTGCGGATGAGCTTCAGGTGGCCCTGTCCAATGGAACATGGACTCCGTTCAATCCAGAGACAGTTCGCCTCATGATAGGTAAGTGCCCACTGGTTACATTGTTACATGCTTAAATATACTGCCCTTGTAAATTAGAAGAAAAAAACGTATTTGTGCATGGATGTAGGCTCGATGAAAAGTACACAGTTCAATCAAGTGGAAGAAAAGAAAATCAAACATGCTAAAATCATTTTTTTTTTCGCGTTTTTTCTGTTGGGCACAGGTATGTTTGACACTGACAAAATCGATCCTGATTCTCCAGGTATGTTCGACAAGAGTGGCAACGGCACCGTGAGTTTCACGGAATTTGGAGCCCTGTGGAAGTACGTTACCGACTGGCAAAATTGTTTCCGATCGTTTGATCGCGACAATAGCGGTAACATCGATCGTTCGGAGCTGCAAACTGCTCTGAGAAACTTTGGATATCAATTGTCGCCCAATCTCGTCGACATGATATTGCGCAAGTATGATCGTGCAGGACAGGGCACGATTTACTTCGACGATTTTATTCAGTGCTGCATCGTGCTGTATGTAAGTATGAAAAAAAATAAAAACAAACAATTTCAATTAACAATGTACTAATTCATTTACAGACCCTAACGGCTGCATTCAGAAAGTACGATCACGATCTGGACGGTGTTATCACGATTCACTACGAGCAATTTCTCAGCATGGTATTTAATCTAAAAGTCTAAGGTGCTGCCGTCTGGACGGCAACCCTTTTTTAGCATTAGACCGAATGTTGTTTTTCGGTCAGGTCGAAAGATCGATATTTTCATGTGTCCCGAAAAGTCAAAAGTTTATCGTACGGCGTTAAATTTTTTGTTTTGTTATTTTGTTGATCAATCGTTACCGTCCTCGAAAGCCGTGGAAAAAACCCGTGATAATCCGTGAGGTTATTAAGATGCAATTGTCACCAGACAAACAAACTTTACAAAGTTTTGTTACAAGATAAAATCGAGACGCGTTTTCGATATTGTAATTACAAAAAAAAAAAAAAAAAGAATTCATTCACACTTTGTTTTGTCGTAACATTCCCACCGGTGCAGTAGTTGTCAGTATACTCGCGATTTCTCAATTATTTTTATAAATTTTTACATACTTTGTATACACTTCAATTATATTCGCAAATGAAACGCTAATCTTCACGTGTGAATTGAATTTGCCAAATTAGCTGGGCTTGCCTTATGTTGAAATTTTTAGACTTCAAAATTCGCGTGCGCTTAAGTCTTACGAAATTACATTACAACTGTTGTCATTTGCGGCGACATTTTTTATCTCTTTCTTTCGAACAATATTGAGAATATTTGTATTCTACACGCGATTCATCAGTCACGAATCGTTCGCCAAATAAACAAAAATTATATGTCTTTTCGAATGACTGCAACCCCGAGAATCCTGCCAAACATCGATAGCGCAAAGGTACTCTCGGATCGTCGAATTATGTGTGTTGTTAATCTCGACGTACGAAAATTCAGATTCTCTGTACTATATAATATAACAATCGTTGGAAATATACATATGTAACAAGTTACACTATTAATATAACTACATGCTGCTACATTACTCAGCGATATTTAATTGTACAGTTCAAGAATTGTCGATCATTCCGTGAAAATTTAATGATTGCTTTTCGAACGGTAAAAGCTTTCGTATTTAGACTTTCACTCGACGATTGACAATCTCCTCATAGCATCCATCCTTATGAAGAATAGTGTTTATTCAGCGTTTTTTATTGTATATTCATTTACGAATATTTTATATTGTTCACACACAGAAATGTAATTCTATGCAGATGAAAATATATTTTCATTAAACTGTGACCCAAAGGAGTTTTCGTCTCTCGTGGATTTTCCAAAGAAGTAAGAAAATTGCATATACTCGACGATCGTGCGGAAAAAACTGAAGAAGATTTGTGAAGGAAGAAAGAGGACGAGAAGATAGGAAGATGAGGAGGAGCAGAACGGAAAGAGGTGAGAAACGGAGTAAGTTTCCTTTCAGAAAGAAAAACATGAAAAATACGAACAAGATTAAATTCAAAGATTTAATCCTTTATATCATTCCTTATCCATAGAATCATTTAAAAAAAGTGAATAGAAAAAATCCTCCAGTGTCCCAACCTCCGCCCCAAGATAGGCTCAGGGTCGTACTTATGCTCAGCCATGTTGACTTTTTTAATTCGCCGATCTTGCGACGTGCAGCGCCTGTTGCACTTGTGTATACACGATGGCAGCGGCGGCTTCGTTTGGTCTTTATTTGGGCAACACGTCCGCGTGTTTGGCGATATACAAAGTAAGTTTAGCAACAACAGTGTGTTAACGCAAAAGACAAGTGTCACGACTCTTACGATCTTAACAGAGTGGGAATTATTATTTTCATTTTCGTAACCAACGGAACCACGTTTTTGTCGGGCGTGCTCTGCAACGATACCAAACTTATTAGCCGGCATCGACTTGGCCCACGTTCATTTAAACATGCTTTTCTCTTTAACTGTCTTCAGGATGAAAATGTCGACGTCGTGGCGAACAACGCCGGTGACAGAGTTACGGCTGCCGTGGTCGCGTTCAACGACTCAGAGAAGGTACGGACGTTTGTCAATTGTGTACAATAGCCAGGGAGGTTAGAAAGATCGTTGCACGAGGATCTTCTGACGAGATAATTGATCATTTGCAGATTATCGGTTTGGCGGCGAAATCCGGCCTGTTCAGGAACGGCCCAGTGTCCGTTGTACACAACAAACGCCTCATGCACAAAGACATAGACCCGGTCGAGTTGGAACTCGCAATTAAAAGCAGCCCCAGCAAACTGATAGCGGACTCCAAGCACCTCCACTATTCCATTAAGAGGGGAGACAAAAACGAGAAGATAACTCCGGCCGATATATCAATGATGATTTTCGAAGCAATGTACGATATTTCTACGACAGCTGCGCACGACGACGACGAGCATAATGTAGTGCTGTGCGTACCCTTGAGACTCAGTCCCGAGAGCATAAGAGTATGGAGCCGGTGTGCCGAGGCAGGAGGATTCAAAGTACTACAGACTATCGGAGAGCCCACAGCCACTTGCCTGGCTCATGGCATTGGCAAGGACAAGAAGAAAACAGAGTTAGTACGCTTGGAAGCCTAGAAGTACACGCAGGGAATTGAAAGATCCTGGTAAAGTTCAAACCATTTTTTACCGACACCTGAAATTTACTTTTCATTTGGCCATCTTTGTTTTTGCAGCAACAGTTTAATTTGTACAATGACAATATACAGTAGAACTCTGTTTACCCGAGAGGTAATGTGGAGAGAGCGTACGTCAGATAAATGAAATCTCGGATAACACACATTACATCTATACTCAGCTCATTCAAGACGCTCATATGCTCACTTAAGACACGCGTGTATTTCTAGGCTTATCAGTCTGGCAGAGGAAATAATGTAGCTTTGGACATGATTTGATTAACGTATCGGACATTTTCAGTTTGGTTTTAGTGTACAGAATAGGAGGAGTGACCAGCGAAGTGACGATCATCCGCGCGGTCGGCGGTGCTTACACGATCGTTTCGACGAAATACTATCCGGCACTCGGTGGTAACAAGCTCACTCAGATACTGACGAAATATCTCGGCAACGAGTTTAGCAACAAATTCAAACTAGATCCAACGGAGAGCAGAAGATCAATATCGAAACTGACTGCCGAAGCTGACAAGTGCAAACACATATTGTCGACGATGTCGTCGGCTCATTGCTTCGTAGAGTCCCTCTATGACGGTGTAGATTTCAGTTACAACATAAGCCGCGCGAGATTCGAGAATTTGATCGGTTCGTGTATCTCCGAGTACATAAAACCCATAGAGGACATACTGGAGGCAACGTCGCATACAGTCGCTGACATTGACAAAATAATACTTTGCGGGGGCACGATGAAGATACCAAAGTTACAGGAAAAAATCGGCTCGCTGTTTCCAAACGGTGAGGTACTGACCAGCCGGTGGAGTCCCGACGAGACGATGGCGATCGGCGCCGCGATGCACTCGTCTCTGCTCATATCTCACGGTATGCACGATCGGGATCTGAACTCGAGAAACGTCGAGCTTCACTCCCTCGACAAGGCCCTCGGCGTTCAATTCGACGATCTCGAACCGATTATCCTACCGGAGGGTACGATTGTCCCCGTTAAAATACAGACTATCATAGATGTACCAAAAAGCTCGGACGGCAAGACGAAGGTCCAGATATTCGAACGTGAGAACAAAGACGGAGGTGTATCGAAGAAAATTGGATTGGTAAGTTTATATCTTAGAGTTAACATGCCGATGATTAATTAACGTTAATGTTAACTTAATGTTAACATTAACGTTAAAGTAATTTTATTGATAACCGACGCCTAAAATCGGAAGGGCGTAATCTTATGCGCTTACGTACACCAAGTACGTCCTTCTGATTCTCATCACTCGGACGTTTTTGATTGATACAATGACCGCATTCATTGGAAGAGTGCCTTCGCCCTCTTCCAATGAATGCGAGCGGAGAAGCTGAGGCGCCTGGTATAGTTTTGTTACGGAATCCATACGGGTGGGGAGTGTGGGGGGATCGTCCCAAGCCAGTCGGCCCCACAATGCCGACCAAGTATGGCGCTAGTGACGTAGCACGAAGCGTTCCCGTCGAAGGGACGAGGGCGTGAAGGCATTCTTTCGATTAGTTGGATAACAGCCAATATTGCAAATCCCGATATTTCAGATTTCTCTCAACTCGAACGGTGGAAAACTCAAGGTCGACACGGATCTCACGGAGGCGAGCTTGAACGTTCACATTACTGATATAGCAACGAGCAAGAAGTCGTCTTTTCGTTTTGGTATACACGAGGACGACTCGTAATGTATTTTCGCTTATGTACATATAACAGGTGCCACAGACTGTTAGACCAATGAGCCTAATAAAATCTCAGGGTGGCAAGCTTCACGATATACAAAACGTGTTCATTTTTCTATCGATTTACATTAACCTTCTTAGCTACGGTCAACTATGAGGCCATATGGGGGCTCCCCTCTCCTCTGTCGTGATCGACAGGAAGCGTTGTCCCCACTCCAGTTGCAAAGATACGTCTCTTATGTCGGACGAATGAGAGGGTAAATTGATAAGGCAGCGACACTACGTTGCTGAGTCGTGAACACTTCCGGTCTGCTGGAGCGGCCATTTCGTGTTACACCGTGTGCGTCATACATCTGATATCTTTCTAGCATCGTCACGAACGAATTGCAAATTCTTTTGTGAAACGGTGAAATGCGCGCGTCGTTAAAATATTACTTGGTCGATAGCCGATAGTTTTCGTAATAACATTCATAAGACTAACGACTAAAGTACAACCTGGAAATGAAATTCGGAGTACAGTAGCGCCACCATCGTGGCTAAGTGAGCTGAAGTAAGAAAATTGATTTAAAAAATGCTAATCGGTTAATGAAAGGCCAATTTTTGGACTCGCCCAGCTGTGCCCGTAACACGACAGCGTCGTTGAAATATTGGCTAATTACCAAATCATTGTTCTTTGCGCCAAAACAGTTTCCGGGGTGCTTGGGTAATACCCGTAATACCTCGTTTTTTGCGGTGGCGCTCAAGTCGATCGTTCGTCTATTGTTCTACTATTGGGCTGGGAGAAGGGGCCTTAAGCCCTGTATCATCCTTAAGGTCATTTTTTTCTCTTCTTTATTCATTCGTCCCCTCTCGCAATCGATCGCTGATCACGGGCGTCACGAGAAATCCGAAAGTGGTGAGTTTTTTTCGATGGTAAACCATCCTGGGCCAACTGTAGGAGGAAAGAGTAGACCAACTGGAATCTTTTTACAGATCGGTGTGGTGGGAATGGACCGCGGGTTGTGCGCTTTACTCGCGGCCATCTTGGGTTATAGTGGCAACGAGCACTATTCACGACTGTAGGAGGGAGCTGTCAGTCACTCTAATAAGACCTTTTACAACGTGTATTAATCCCACTATTCATTAGGGTTGTATCGTATCGGCGGTATTTCCGAATAAGTTTGTCCGCATAATCGCGCCGTCGAGGTTTGCAGAATCGATAAGGGCATCGACGGATCTCAAGTGCAAAGTCGTATTGGTTAATTTTGCCCTCGTAGTCTACTAGAGTCGCTAGAGTACGGGGTTGATTGTTGAATACCGTCTACGGTTCTTGGCTCAGTGGTTCAGAGACCCTCGGGGTCAGCGCGCGAGCTTTGTCCTCGCGGTAATTGTTACATACCGGAACGTTTCCTTGTCTTAATCCCTCATCTCGGAGCTTTGACGATTAAATTAGTGCGAGAGTTTTTGTGTGCGGACGGTGGATGATAATGGGATGGTAAACATTTGAGCGGCGTGTGACTTTTTAACGTGGGAAAAGAAAAGAAAGGAGAAGGGGGTTTCGACGATCGACGATATGCTAAGGTACTACTGGCTCTCTCGAACACACACACAACATTAACAAAACGTTCAACACTAATAGGTAATCACGTACACAATGATCCACTTACCTAATTTTATTTCTGTACCATGTTAATGCGTAATGTTCCGCCGGAACGAAAAAAAACATCGTCGCTGTTATGCAGGCGGAACGCTTCGCTTTTTTTCTTTTATTCAACCGCGGACGATGAAACAAAAATCCCTCGAGGGCTTACTGTACCACCAGTCAAAAACGAGCGATTATCGCGCATCTGTTTTGTTCGCAATGACGAACGTCGTCTTTTTCCAACGGTGTTTGTGAAAAAAAAGAAAACGAGAGAACATTTCCACCCCGATCGTGATATTTCGAGTTTTGTGAGATTCACTTGGTTACGATTGTTTATGCAATATACCTCCATGTGTTCTGAAAAAAAAAAAAAAAAAAAAAAAAAACGGAGGGAACTCGGTTAGCCCATAAAAAGCCGCCACTTCATAACAGGCCGCCATATTTTTTGTTTTGCAATACCTATTGTTCCATAAATTGCATTCCTCACGAAAATAAACGGAAATCCGTGTCCCAGGATATATATCAATCTTCAAGTCCTCTTACAGAATTACGTAGCATTGACATGAGCATTAGAGGATATGCCTGTAATCTATCAGTATGTACGACCCTATCAATCATCTTATGTCCTTCCTATGCTTGCAATAACGGGTATCAGTCTGAATCAATTGTCGACGTCCCCCATTACAGTACCAGTTATTCTGTCCTCCTAACAATGAATTTACGTTTGTTGATAACAGCGTACTTAAGTATGTCGTTGTTCAAACTGCTACTTGTGTTTTATTGTTTCACACAGATAAGAGAAATTGTACCAATAATTTCTGTGTTTTCACTCCATTTACTATAACACGCTATATCATGTAACTTAAAAAAAACACATGATTTTGATAAACATTTTATGTTTCTGATTTTCAAGGACATCGGCAGGACACATGAGGATATTTGCGCATGACGCTGAAATGGAGTCAATGAACACACAATGAGATAGAAGAGACACGAGAGGATGTTGAAGCTGGAAAGATGAGGTTCTTAGCGGTACAGGAAGATGGATATGGGGTAGGCGTGGCGCAGGACCGACTCCCCAATGATGCGGACGAGAGCATGATGGCTGCCACTGGTGACACATCGCCAGATGAGCTTCCCAAGGTAGAGGAAGGTTCCATGATATCAAACCTTCCTCTTCTATTCGCCGAAGGATATCCCACGTCGTTGGACAAAGTAACATTGGTATATAAACATATTTTTTGGAACTTTCCTTAAGATTTGTCAAAACGTGTCTCGATAAATCAGTTTAAGAACATGTTAGATGAGCACATGTTTACGAGAAGACACAGTGCAAAATTATTTATCTAGACGCACTTATAAGTTGCAAACTTACTTTCTGTAAATTGAAATAATAATAATAATAATAATATCAATATTTGTAATTCCATGAAATTAGTTAATTTGTGCTGACTTTTACGTTTCTCTTTCGACAGAAACAACTGGAACGTTTTATAACATTTATGGTTCAATGTTCGCTGGGTCACGACACAGCAGAGGTGATAAGCGAACCTCAATGGTGGCCAAAGGAAGTTAAATTTTCGAATCCGCTTGTTCGACCCAAGAAAGCGAACGACGTGAGTGAACGCGCGACACGATTAGAATGAAGCGCGTTTAAATTGTCGCATGTTTTAACGAGTAACTTCGTAAATTTCAGAGCTGGATGGCGAATCTAAAGAAGCTAGTATTTAGGTGTTACACGTATCACAGAAGCGACTATCTGTTGCGCTTCTGTTCCTATCTCGCGCAATATCCGCGGGACAAGCTTTACTATGTAAATAATTGGGACTCGACAACAAGCCTCTACCACAAGACCTCGGGGAAGTTGTTGGTCACTTTCCGCAACGAAAATATGGTACGATGATGACCGCAGGGTTTTTGTCCCGAAAGCGGCGGCGTTTACGATTTGCCTGAGTGATTCCAATGCGAATCAACGAAAGCGCGTTTCGAAATACACATGAACAAACGAAAAAAAACAAAACTTGTATCTATTCCAGAATTATGACAAAGTGATAGAAAGCCCCCGAAGATCCTTGTTGCCGCAACATGGGTCGACTTCGAATTTTGCAAATAAATCTAAGCAGCCGCAGCAGCAGCAACAAACGCACTCGCTGGTCGTCATACAACCGCCGTCCGATGAGATATATCTGTGCGACAATTGCGACGCCGAATTCGTGGGACTTGAGAAAATGAAGGTAGAAAAAAAAGAAAAACAAACAAACAAAAATTTGGCACGGATTGCGTTGTCCACAAGGAACGGAATAGGATCTCTTTTTTTTCACGTATACCCTCGTTACTACTGTTTCAATAAATTCTGCAGGATCATGAAAAAACATGCGGCGAAAATTTACCGACGAGTTCTGCGTCTCGGCCGCAGACACCGTACGAACCGCTGATCGAATCTGAATTGGCGCAGAATCAATTTCTCGAGTACTTCAGCTTGCATTCGGAAGATAATCCGCCGGCGAAACCATCGGCGAAGACGGGAGCTGTGACCTGTAATCCAGGAATCGTTACCGCTAATAGGGCGTCGCGTCGTGTGAGGAATTCGGTTAATCTGGGTCGCTGTCCGTCGATACCGTTCTCGTCGCCGGCGGGCCTCGCTATGGCCAAAAAATCGAAGATGATGACGGAGAACACCCAGCAGGAGCGATTAGACAGGATAGAACGTCACCTGCACGCACCGGCTCTCAGCAAAAGCGCTCGACCAAAGTGGCTCGACAGAGTGGTCGAATACAACAGATGGGTCGTAACGTACAAGCCCAATCGAGACAGACCGTTGACTGAGGACCAGCAGCAGCAGCAGCAGCACGGCTACGAGTACAAATTTAACTCGCGTCGAGGCAAACCCGGTACGTTATAACTCTTACGTGACTCGATAACGAAAGCCAAATTTGTTGATCCACATTAATATTCTTTTTTAATACTTTACAGTTTTGAGTTTGCGGTCACAGCTGTTGTACATTGCCTGCAGGCCAATCTACGTGGTCGTGTCGCGACTCGGTCCCGATGCCATAGCTGAACTGCAGCGCGATCCCTCAAAGTACAAGCCTCCCGTTCGTCGCATAACACCGCGCACTCGACCGAGACCACTGTCCAAAGTTCGCCAAGCGCATAATTCTAATTTCTCGTTGAAGCGTAAACTATCCGCGGACAGACGCGACGATAATTGTACCAAGGTCGTCGAGGTGACGATCGAAAAGGTCCCCGCCAATCACCCTGTCGTCTGTCCGTCCCAGTTAATGGCAGTCGACGATATGGTAGAAATAACCGTGATAAAGGAACCGTCGAGACAATCACCTATCCAAACGACGACACCGCGGTCCGAACCACCAAAAAAAATTCTCATCGTAGACCTGTGCTCGTCGGACGAGGAGGGTGAAAACGCACCGAAATCCGCGGACGAGAATAGAGATCCGATGCGCACCACCGAGAGTCCGAACAATAACAGAACAACGGCTTTCATGAAGAATCTCGCACTGAACAAGTTCCGTTCGAAACCCTGTGTCTATCCGGCTGACTCTACGAGCGACTGGTTGCGCGACAATGTCCTTACCGACGACAACGACAAGTGCGGCAGCAAGTGCCTCGGCAGCGTTGTACTGGAAACCTGTACCCCTTTTTCACCGATTCTAAAACCAGCACCATAAAAACAAATGACAATTAAATCATCGTATACACGGACACACATTAACGGGACGGATAGCCGACATCATTTTTATCGTATACGCGTTAAGTTTGTTATAATATTTATTGTTTATACGTTAATGGCCACGAATGCGTGTGTGTGTGTGTGTGGGAGTTTTGCAAACCTGATCACTGGTCTACAAGATTTGTCCGATTCTGGGAACGAAACTATATATAAATAAACTTAGATATACCGAGGTCAATCGAGAGGATGCGGATTGCGTAAAAGTCGAATATTATATATTGTAAATTAAAACTAGATGACCAGAGTATGAAAATTTTTCGTTACAGTCACAGCAAACGCGGAATTAACTTTCTATCGGCTCGTGAAACTTCGTTATATATTGTTTTTATAGCATATATGCTTCAACAGCCGAACACCCCGTCGCAACTCTCAATTGCAGTATTAGATGCTTTTTCAATGACGGTAGTCTTCCCCACTCAAAGTTTATACAATTGAAAATACTAAATGAAAAAAAAAACAAAACAAAAGAAACTATTCAACTAAAAAAATTACCTCCGATGAATTACTGATCTGATCAACTGTTCTGAATGGATTATTTGTCACCTCGTACGATCTAATAGTTTTGTACACTTCTTGTTATACACGTTGCGAAAGTATCTTTGAACAAAAAATACGCTATATACATGGTAAGCCGATCCTAACGGGGTCCGCCCCAAAAAAAAACTTAACTCATATCTTGAACGATGTTTGCGTGTGTATGTGTGAGACAGTGAAATGGATGAACGTACTACCGCATTTCATATGAAAAAAAACACAAAAATCATCAGTTTATTATTCAGTCGAAAAAAAGATTTTTATACGTATATGTTTGACATCAGAACGGCTCGGACTCCTTGAGCACGAGGTATTTTTATATAAAGTCATTTTTGTTGGATATATTCGTAAAGTAAAAAAAAGATACGATGGGTGCATTTATCAAAGCGCATCATTTAGTATATATATACACACATATATATATATATATAGTCTCAGTTGCATTGCGTCGCAATCACTTAGAGTAGCTTTATCAAGCTACAATCATCAATTCTTTCTTTAATTGAAGTATAGACTGTTAAATATAGTGAATAGGTAGATTAATTTAAGGTATTTTCTATGTCGAATCGCCCCGTGGTCGATCAGAACTATAAAAAAAAAAAGAAAAGTCCACGACATGAGACGTCTTGCGGATAATGTGTGTTAGTTGACGTATTGCGACGAATGATCGATTAAGAAAAAAAGAAAAAAAATGCGTATGAGTTCGAATTGAGCGTACGTTATATTCTGCCTGTTGTACTTTACGAAATGTAAATATTAAACTATTCATCATTGAAACCATATTTATCATAGTTTTACTCCGTTTAGAAAGTTGTTGCGTCGTCAGTTGGATTATGATTATAAATCATTTTACAAAACCCAACAAGCGAGGCTCTCTCTTACCCGTCGGTCGAGCCCACCAACCAGACGCCACGTTTGGATAAATCTTTTCAAAGTAGTTCACAAAGACACCGCTGGCCGCGGCGTTGTTGCAGCCATATGAAAAATATTCTCCGACAGTACAACTATGAAGAATCGTTAAAACAAATGCTCGTTGCAAGATTTCATAAATCATCTTTTTTTCCAAGCCTTGGCAATCTCGAGTCTCGCGAGGGTGTTCGTTATTGATAAAAAAGTAAACGGATCCCTCGAGCGCGATAACCGCTGGCCGCGTTGATAGCGGCGGCGTCTCGAAATAGGGCTACTAGAACCACGGCAGTTTCCGTTTCCGTTATCGACCCCCCGGCCCGCCGTTCCCCTCCCCCCACTCTTATTCCGACTCATCGTTTTCGATGCACGAACGGCACATCGTAAGCGCGAGAGAGAGGTGCGGTGTTGCGTGATTGCTGCGAGAGTCCGAGAGCGTGTGTGTTTGTTGTGTTGTACGGATATTATTTTTTTTTAAATTACCACCCCCTTTCGGCAACCGAGAGAGAGAGTGCTTCGTTAACGTTATTGCGAACGAGAATTTTGTGTGACTCGGGAAAGAAAAAAGAAAGAAAAAAAAATGTCATCGTACATCCAGGTTGCAGAGGACGAGGGCGAGGAGCCGATAGAGTTGCCCACCGAGGACGATAGCACACTCTTGTTGACTACGTTAGCCGCCCAGTTCCCCGGAACCTGCGGGCTCAAATATCGCAATCCGGAATCGCGGACTATGCGAGGCGTCCGTCTCGTCGACGGTCGTCTTCATCAACCCGAGAATGGATGGGGCAAAGCCGTCTATTTCTGCGTTTTTCCAAAAGGTATACCAACTCACGCACACACGCAGACACACGTACAGACACACACAACATACGTACCCACACGTACACACAAACGATATTGCTTTTAACGCGTACCCCGTAGTGCAAGCCTCTCTTCTTCCCCTCCAGAGAGACTCGAACTAGCGAGTCGGAGAGAGACGAAGCGAGAAAGCTATACACGCACACTCCTCGAGCGACGCTAACATTTCGGGGTTTTCACGAGCCTCGGGCTACGTGTCTCCATCTCCAATGCGATATACTCCTTGTAGCTATTAGGTTTTTTTTTCACGTACAAACGAAAGATCGTCGAGGCCTTGCATGAAACACAAATTATCATTGTTTAGAACCTTTCTCGTAACGCCCACCCATAACATCGCGTCAATTGCTCGTTCCCGGTTTGGAGCTGCCTCGGCTCTGCAATGCCGATTTTTTTTTTCTAATGCATCCCAAACATCGTGCTGTTTTTTCCCATGCCTAAGTTTCAGCATATATTTTTATATTTTTTCACCACAAACTCAACTTTGGCACACCAGAATTGAGAAAGTACGATGCAAACTTTTGACCAAGCTGTTCGGCTATGTTTTTGTTACAAAGGTCTTGCACGGTACGATTTTCTTGCGCCGTCGGTCAGTTTTTCCAATGGAGAACACATTTCATTTTTTGTTTGCATATTTTTTGTAATGCTCTCTTCATTGTTATTTGTGTTGCGTATCGTTGAATCATGAGACGTGCGCGATGGCAGAGAAATTTTAAAGAAAAAACCCTATGGATGTTCTCCGTTTCAGAAAACAAGCGCAAGTCCGACGACAACCTGGAGAATTCGACGGCGAAGACCAAGAGAATGGAAACAAAGTTACGCTGCACAGATCTTATCGTCCTCGGATTGCCCTGGAAGACAACTGAACAAAATTTGCGTGAATATTTTGAGACCTTCGGCGAGGTTTTGATGGCACAGGTAGGTCCACTTCACGTGATGGACAGGCTTTGAGATTATTATTATTGTCAGAAATTACAGAAAGGAAGTTTATACTTAATATACGACATATACTTGGCTTTGCAGTCGAACGAAGGCAATTCTCAGCAAGCCCTTTCGCAATTATCGCATCGATGTACGGTTGATCCTTCCGACGCATCATAGAAATACTTTACCTTCTATTAAACGAAAATTTATCCACACAAACATGAACGCATCTTGACACGACAATTTCGAAAGAGCTTGCTGTACACTCTGAAACTGTAGCTGGCAGGGTAAATTGAAATTTGTTATACTGTGCACTCATTCGCATAACTATACATATATATCGGAAAATAAGACGAAAATATTCTGACGCGCGTTTCGTCCCGTATCACCCGTAGGTGAAGAAGGACGCAAAGTCGGGTCAGAGCAAGGGATTCGGCTTCATCAGATTCGGAAGTTACGAGTCCCAGCTGAGATGCCTCGCTCAGAGACACATGATCGACGGACGATGGTGCGACGTCAAGGTTCCCAACAGCAAGGTAAGCACGTGCTGAACGAAAAAAATAAGCGAGAGCGCATAAACGTGAAAAAAAAAGATATACGAAAAAAAGGAAATCACAATTCTCTTTGATTGATTTGAAAATTCAGACGTTAATCGTTAAGTTGATGAATTATCTGTGAGCGATAAATATGTACGAGATTGAGATCGCTATTTTCATTGCTTTAAGGTTAACGAAAAAAAAAAAAAAAAAAAAAAGAGAACGATCAGTGCGAACTGTGCGCGCGTTCGTTCCTCGATAAATCGGAGTTCCTCCGTAAGATCGTACGGCGCGCGTTAATTGAATTTTTTTTTTATCAATCTAATACTATTATCATTAGTGAGCCAAGAGTCTTGAAAAAATCGATCATTATCTCCGTGGAGTGATTCGGCAATGTTTTATATTGAATGAGGGACAGTACATGGTATAAATAGATGAATGAGCTTGGGAAAAGTCGAGAAGAAACATCGAAACTGTAAAGTGCGAATGGGTTTAAAAATTATTATTATTATAATTTTTTTTTCTTTCACGTGCCTCATTTGTATGGATCGAAAGTGCGAACGAGCCTTGATGATGATTCGACGTGAAAATCGTTGCCGATGCCAAAGTATACGTTTTTCTGTGTGAATCCTTTGTCCGACCGCGGTGACGTTATCGCGGCTTGTAACAAGATTCGGCGTGTTTACGAGTACACGAGTCGCTCTATTCTTTTCTTGGCGAGTGCGTGGTGAGGATATTCATGAATGGGGAAAACATTGTTGTATCGTGAACGTGTCGCCCGGATCTCGAGACTAAACAAAAAAAAAATAAAGGATACACTGCGAGCGCTCGAAAAAAAAACAGTTCAAATAAACCAAGAGAGAAAAACAACACGATTCGATACACCTAGCAGCTTTCATACAAAACGTTTCGCACGACACTGCAACAAAAAAAAAAAAGTGATTGATGTTTGCACGTAGTTTATGGTATGCTTTTTTATTATTAAATTGTCAAACAGTATAAAATATTATTGTAAAGAGTATTGCTACTCGGCGTGATGGAGTGCGTGACGAGAAATCCTCTTGTATCCGCGATGCGCGGTGTATGTTTCGATGGAAAAAAAGGAACTCGTACATACGTTTTGTTCTCGGTTCGAGGCTTTGTACACGCCAATTGAGCGGTTACGCGAGGCGGATAAATACCAAACGATATTTCGGGATTTGAGCGGAATTTGAATAAAAGAGCTTGCGAGTAAAAAAAAACGTCGTCGGGGAAAAGCACAGCGCAAAGATGAGAGCACGTTCATCCGAGTCGCGACGATTTCTTCGAGCAACACTTTTCTTTTTTCTTTTTTTTTTCTCCTCTTCCGTTTCTTGTACGCTGTACCGTCAAAGAGAACGTATCTCTATGAGCTTTCTAGAAGTACGGACGAACGGAAATATTGAACGAGTGTGGGTTTGCGTATGGGTGAGAGAGTTCGAGGCCTGTGTGCGTGTGTGCTTGTGTGTAGATCGAGGGGGTGGGCGAAACAATAGAGACGAGACAAATAAAAAAAAAAAAAAAAGAGCAAAAACTGTGAGTCATTGTCGAGGGATGGTGTGTGTCTGGTTCCAGAATATTGACGGCATTATGATGGCGCGTCAGTTTGATACGAGTAAGCACAGCGAGTGCTACCGGCCTATACCGGTTCATACACCGAGTAGCCGCCGGCTCCCAGTTGCCAAAACCTATATGAACACGAACTCCGAAACTGCAACTTCGCCTAGGTACGAATCGGAATACGATTACAAAACGACCCACTATCCGTCGTACCCCTCGAACTACCCATACGATGACAGCAAATACAAGTACGAGGCTCAGGGTTACAATCACTACGAGAAGCAGCCGACGTACACGACGTACGAGGAAACGAGTTACGATTCTAGGAATTACATGGCGCCTGCGCACACACCGGCAGCACCGAGCTCGAATTATCCGACCGAAGCGGAGTACACAAGATATCCGAATTACGAGGGACGATCTACGTACGCCACGACCGAGAGTACAGATTATCAGCAGGAGAAGAGCAGATACGGTGGATACGGATACGATAGAACTTATTACGAGGCGGACGGTAGATACCTGCCCGCTGAGGGCAGACACTCGACCGACGCCCGGTACTCGGAGACGCGGCACGCCGAGAACAGAAATCCGGTGGATAACAGGGAAGTGGATTGTAGATATCCGGTCGAGGGACGGGAAGCCGAGAGGAGATACCCCGTCGACGGCAGAGAGGAGGAGGTCAGATACGTCACCGACGGCAGAGACGGCGAGGCTCGTTACACGGTGGACGGACGAGGAGGTGTCGACGGCAGATTCGCCGAACCTGCGAGATACCCGCAGAAGGAGAATTATTACGATCGTTACTACAAGCACAGACCCTCGAGGGATCACCACGTCTCGGAAACGTCGAGATACTAAAGTTTGTCTCCCTCCCTCTCTAGCTCCCTCTCTGTCTCCGTCGAAGTATATATAAAAGTATCGAATTTAAAAAAAAGAAGCCGAAAAACATAGTGATTCGACGGCTGCGGGGAGAGGACAGAGCATTTTATAATTGGCTTGTAAGAGAAGAAAATTCCCGAGCCCGACGGATACTCTCTTCGAGCTAGCCATCGAAATTGGGATCGCGGGGAGCGAGCGGACAACGCGGTAAAGTAAATCATGAAAAAGAACACTCGAAAGTCAAAGTTTATTGAAATATTCTTTATTTTTATTTTTTTATTTCGATTAATTTGATAGTTCGCGAGACGAGCGGGTATCCTTATCAAGATATTTGAGAGCATCGCAAGGAGACATTGGTGTTATATCGTTTATCCGTATATTTATCTTACGGCTTTTATTTCAAGTATCACTGTATTTTTCTTTCTGTTTCCACTTCGTATACATATGCATGCCTCCCATTCGGTGGTTACTTTCGTTTGGGATACGAAAAAACAATCGCGAGGCTCGTCGCGAACATCAGGCATTAATTTTTTTCCGTGTACATAGTCGATATGTATTGGGTATATATTAGCGATAACAACTTTTTGACGTTTACACGATACTTTGTATGATCCGATTTTTTTTTCTTTTAATTAAATAGTGGTGCTCTACAGTTTCGACAACAGCGTAACAGCTCTTTAAGACATTATCGATAGAAACGCGGGATCGTGATTCCTCACGAGTCCCCCGGTTTATTAACGATTCAAACGATCTTAGGTGACGAGAAAAGAAAATAAAAAAAACGCGTTTATACTCTCTCGAATATATTGTCGATTTATGTGTTTGTTTCGTATTGAAGTAAGAAATTTTTAACGTCAATGATTAATCAGATTGGATGTGAATATATTGTACGTATTATTGTATAAATTTACATAACAATGGCCTCGTTGTATTTACTACGGCACAAAGAATGCGCTAGAATCTAAACTAACAGGTGAAAACAAAAATGAAAAAAAAAAAAAAAAAAAAAAAAGATATTCGAGGGAAGTGAGTTGGGTGTGGTTTCGCTTTCTGGAGTAAGACGGCACGGATATATCATTTTAAAAAAGCTCTTATTGATGAATCGGTTGAATTGGTTTTTTGCGTGCAAGCTGGGCTGTCGTATGGAAAAAAAATAGAAACAAATGTGCAGTTGGAAGTTTAATCGAGAGCAATGCGCACTGAATGTGAAGCAAGTCCGAATGATTGTCCAGGTGAATCCGGTTGTAAATGTTTGATTGATTGTGCGTTTGTGCGTAGGAGGGAATGATTCAGCAAGTACCCTGCAAGGTATTCGTGGGACGCTGTACAGAAGACCTTACTGCCGATGATCTTCGCGACTACTTCTCCAAATTTGGTGAAGTTACGGACGTGTTCATACCGAAACCCTTCCGTGCATTCTCGTTCGTAACCTTCCTTGATCCCGAGGTGGCACAATCATTGTGCGGCGAAGATCACATTATAAAGGGAGTCTCGGTCCACGTATCGAACGCGGCCCCAAAGTCCGAGGGTAATAACAGAAATTTTAACAATCAGATGAATTCGAACATGAGGGCTCGGGGTATGGCCGGTCCCATAGACAATAACATGCAGGGAAACTATCAGGGAAACAGGTACATGGGTCACTCGGGCAATAACATGGGCCCGAATGGTTGGAACAATCCGGGCAACCGTGGAAATCTCGATATGCCGAATCTCCAGGCCCTCGGGATAACCGGTCAGAACAACGGCGGAGGCGGAGGTGGCGGTATGTCGAATCCATTGGCGATCGGAGGACTCAATCTCTCCGGATTGCCGGTTAATCCGGCACTGGTTGCGGCCGCATTGAACCAGGCCTCTTGGGGGCTTATCGGTAATCTACAGAATCAAGGAAACGATCAGGGCTACTCGAATCAGCCTGGACCACCGGGCCAGCCGCCGTCGGGCAACAACAGCCTCGGGAACAGCGGTAACTCGGGTTTTCTCAGCTGGATGAATCAGGGAGGCGGCGACGGTAACACGGGGAATCCCGGCACCGGTGGCCCGGGACCCAACAATCCAAACGCCTCGCAGGGAGCCTGGCAAAATCATCCCGGACAGCGGGATCAAAAGTCGAATACATTTCTTAAGTACGAGTAAATTTAAACGGGACTCTGAGTCTACTCGTAAAAGGCGGGCGCGTTCCCTGAGTCCCGAAGCGTTATCGTCGAAGAACTGCAAAGGTTAGCGAGATTCGCGAGGGTAAAAAAATGTAATAAAAAAAAAAAAAATAAGCAAGACTAGAAATACCGATGCTCTCGTTGTCATCGTAGAGACCGGAGATATCACGAATAGGATGGAATTAACGAAGATTCGTTGAGCAAACGTCTCCCACGCGGTTCCAATCGTATAAATGTAAACAAGCATCATACTTTTTTCCAGTTTAAAGTACAAAGCGACGTTTACTGAATCTTTGCAATTCTTCGAACGGACACGAAGTTTTCTTTTCAATTGAGACCCATCCGCCACCTCCGACCGCAGAGTGCTGCAACACGCGCTCCCCCCACCCCCCCAAACACCACGAAAAACCACGACTCTTACTGGCTTGACGGATTTGTTTTTTTTTCTTTCTGTCATTGACACTGTATTATCACGAAACTGATATAGAATTTTTTTGTTTTGTTGTTTCTGCATCACGATTGCGGTTAGCTCCGATCATCCGAAAATGTGCATACCTCCGCACCGCGATTGCTCGTGCGGCTAGAGACGGACGAAATCGTTGCGCGATATTTAGATGACGAAAAAAATGGTGCATTGAGGAAGAAGAAGAAATAAATGAATTAAATAACATAAAAAAAAACCACCTAAACTTAAGCCAGGAACGATTTAAAAGTCAAATGAATGTGAATGTGCATTAGCGTTCGGAACGAGATATGTAAGATTATTAATATTAAAAAGCGGCGTATATGTGCTTGGATTTACTGAAAGTTTATTGCAGTGTGTTTAATATTTAATGAGAGGTATGTCGATGTAATGTGGTGAATACATTTTAGCAGACCCATTTAATAATAACGGTGTGAGAGGGAGAGTTAGTTAATTATATTCAATGGCTATATAGAAAGGTCTCTATATAGTTGTCACCCATTTTTTGTGAGTGTAATTGTAACGTTGACAGTGAAACAAATTCATTATCAAAGGAAAATGATTCAGCAAAACAAATCGAAAAAAAGAAAGGAAAGAAAATAATGAAAGCAAGAAACAAGCCATGCTATTGTCGTGAATAAGTGTAGATTAAACAAGAATTAGCAATAGATCTTTGATTGGTGAGAGCTTAATTGTTGTATACATGCTTGGATAGGTACTCGAGTAGCGTGCCCATGGTTGAAGGTCACCGTCGAGGACTCAACGCAACTTAGACTCGTTGCGACGTTATTAACAAATTATCGAAAAATAAAAATGAAAAAGGAAAAAACAAAACAAAACGTCATCGCTGTGAGACATAAGTCGTTTCTCAGCTCGTATGCACCAAGTGTTACGGAAGATTTGTACATGTAAAATTCAAACGATTTAAGGCCCACGATATTCACACAGGCTTTAATCGCAAAACACGAATAACGACAGAGGGACTCAAAATCCAAACGAGCATTAACGAAACGATGTAATTAAGATGTACCGTGACGCGCATAGTTCCTTCTCTCCTGTAAAATAGTGGACGACGCACCGTACGCTCCTCGCTAGAGGAGACAGTCCTTTAAATAAAAAAAGTTTTTGCAATAATAGATCGAAGGTAGAGCGACAAAATGATTTGACCGAAATGAATTTTCCTGCTTGGTGCAGCGAAAACAAAAAAATTTAACAGGATTGGAAGGTAGTTAGTACAAAACTTACGCCCATACCCCTCCGCCCTCGTTAGCTTTGATCGATCGAGATTACGGTGAACTAAATATTAAAAATATAGGGGCAATATTTGACGAAACGAATTAGCCGAGTGGACGCCGAATTCGTTTTCGATCCGGAGTTAACGATGAATTATTATACATAATATACATAGACAGGAATAAGTATACCTAAACGAAAGAACAAAAAAAAATGAGAAGAGATAAAACGGAAGAAAGGTAATGAATTTAACGAGGATGCATATATAGATTGATCGCAGCTACCCGACATCCGATTTGTAATCCTGACTTGTCTCGTAGGTACTTAGTGTGTAAAAAAAAAAACATAAATAGTTTTTTGGTGTATGAAGATTTTACACTGGTGCGCAGGTGTGTAAAAATTATTGATCGGTTGTGTGTGAAAGAAAATAATTGAATTGATTGGTAAAAAGGTTTTATTTTAGTTGAATGGTTTGCAAGTGATCGAGGAAATCCCCCCGAAGAGTGAGTAAGATTTATATTCCCGTCGAGCATCACAATATATGGCTGAGGAGCCCCGATAAAACAGTTCTATGGATAGAGAACCGCGAGGGTGCTATCTCGAACCTCAGCTTTATCGTCACAGTAATGGTTTTTTTTTCTCCTTTCAAAATCCCCCGGATAGTTAAATCATTTTGATCGACTATAATTCACAATAGACGATGAGAATCACAAACTCACAATTGTAGTCAATAACTTTAACATACAACACCGTTGTATTGGCGGCAACGAACGAAAAATTAAGTAAAAAAAAAAACAAAAAAGAAAAATTACACAAACTGATGTTAAGCAAAATCGTTGTACGCTGCATTATTACCTATTCACACTAACTAATTCAAATCACTGATTATCTTATGAGTAAAAAAAAACTATTGACAAATAAAAACAATTCTTATACGTCATGTGTGCTGTGTTGTATCTTTCATTTGTTTGCGGGAATTCGATAGACGGAATATCTTTCCAAACTAATCAATCGATCACGATCGTTAATCTGTACAATCGTCTTTGAAGAAATTTGAAGAAATACTTTAATTCCTTTCGTTTTAATTTTTTTTAAATATTTACCTGGAAGTGGAAGAGATTACTGAATGGCTAGGTTGTGCTTCTTTTTTCATGGTGTCTGAAGGTTCACAAGTGGCAGACTGGATTGAATAGTGCTGGTGTTTATGTGAGTATGTCGGTTGAATGTACTTGTTAATGGTCGTCTCAGAACTACAGAAGCGAAAGTTTGTCTGAAACAATATATAATGCTGAAAAAGAAGAAAAAACACAGATGAATGATGGGGGAGCTGTAATTTAGTAGGAAGATTCGAGCGCTACTTTGTTGCGGTGAATGGAGTAGTAGGCAATAAGGTGAACGATGAATTTATTACGTTGATAAAAAAAAATAAAAAATAAACAAATAAAAAAAAAATACAAATGAATGATGACAATTACGCGACACAAACGTTGGTGTCTTAAGAGATTTTTGTTTATTTGTTTTCCTATTGACTGAGAAGATGATTGCGTGTTTATACAATACAGTGAAGCGTGTTATTTGAAGAACAAAAGAAAAAAACAAACATACGAGAATGAAGTCGCTTAGATTACTTAGCCAAATGTTCGAAGATACATAAAGAGACAGCTGATAGACAAAGACTGTAGTTTAAGACAACTTTTAACAAACATTAGAACCGTTTAGTGAGTTCGCATACAATTATGCCCGGTCCCTTCCAAACCGTTTATACGATACATTTCTACTGAAAATTTGCATAGATTTTTTCGTCCGAGTTTATATACATATACATATATATATATATATATATATATATATATATATATATATATATATATATATATATCCGAGATCCATTTTGTTCGTTTGTATAATTTATTTTCTTCATGAACGGTTTACGTTGTTTTCATCGAACAGTCGACTGTTAAAGATTTTCTCCACCGTGTATCTATATAACCTTTTAAGTCAATTAGGATTAGGGGAATATGAAGAAGAAAAAGAAAAAAAAAGGAAAATCGTTGCTCAAGAGTTGCCTTGCAAAGCGATTTGGAAGCGATCGTACGGAATTTGTAAATATCCATGATGAACTTTGAGATGTTGGTTACGAACTTTGAAAGTTTGATTATAATTATGATGAAAACACGTCTGAGGTAACCGCGCAGTTGAGGTGGAGTTGCGTTTTGTAAGTAATGCTACGTTGTAAAGAGATTAAAGAAAAAAAAAGAAAAAATAGCTCGAAGACAAGCGCCACGATAAATCTTGCCATATGTAGCGTCGAATCGAAACTCTGTGTCACAAAAACTTCCATGAAAAAAAATGTATGATTTTCGTTTTGTTTCTGTTCGTTCTTTTTTTTATTCATTAATGTCCGTTACAAACTTTCGTCCTAAACATTTTTTTATTACATTAAACGATACTTGTCCGATCAGGCATGAAACAAAACTGTAAATAAAGGACCTGCAATTTTTTAATATAACATAACACGCAAAAGCGGTTCTCGCTCTTTGAGCATTCATCTATTGTTCCCACAATAGTCATCGTCTGTTTTACGATCACGATATATATTTATCGCTTGGAATTTCGGGCTTTACTGTTATAATTACGGTTCGATCGATCTCTGTGTGAAAGCACCAGTGTTGTCACAAAAACATAACAGAATATCATTGCCACCAAATGAGGCAATGGCGAGATTAGTAGATCATTTCGTTTTATTACACTTTTCGATGCTAATTACGTTTTATACTACGTATCGAATCTGTGTTCGTCACCGAATATACTTTTTTTTCAACTCTTGCGATAATATATTTCTCACGCCCGAAGTGTTCCGGCTAGGATCGATCTTTGTTAATAATATATCATTTTTCCACATACTGCATAAATGTGTAATTGAACGTGAGATAAAGGTACAAATAGATATTCGGTTGATAAAACAGCGAACGGAAAGTATATGAAAAAAAAAACCGAGAGCCAGCGTAAACGAATTTACATTATTAAATGATAATATTTATTTATTAAAGGAATCGATGTGTGTGAGATCAAAATGTTCATTCAATCTTTAAGAGCGAAAATCTGGGTATGCTTCGTTGAATACGTGTCGGCAGCGATAGATCAAAAAAGTAAAATTTATTTTTTAATGCGTGTTTTCGTACAAGGCTCCGCGACTTCTATGATAATATAGAGCTAAATGATATTACTACAGTAAAGACAAAACAAAAAAGAAGTAAAAACACTAGACATACCTCGAGTGCGACAGCAAAAGGACGTATGAGTTTTGATCTTGAACACGTCATGGTCATTCAGTAAGTGAAAAAAAAACAAGGCATAGTTCATTCATTATTTCATTTAATAATTATAAATAAACGTGGAACTGTAAGTGAGCGTTATCGTTTATTTTTATTTCACACCTTTCGGCGATGTTACCACCCAAAAGTTCCTCGAAACATGTCGTTGTCCCTGTACTTTCGACAGTAATACTTCAATAAACAAAATGTGATCGAATATTTACTGTGGTAAGTATAACAAAAAGTAGCTGTAAGCTTTACTCTATATAAGTACTGATTGAATTATTCGCGGCCCGCGCATGCGCTCAGAACATCCCCCACCCTCTCATATTTGTTTCTTTTTGCGTCGTCGCACATTGGCCTGCATTGGCCCTCGATAGTAGAGCTGGTAGGGCTTTAGTTTACAGTCCCGTAATTTTTGTATCACACAAACGGATTCGCATACACGATAAATAAAATTAAGAAAAAATAACAATGTTTCCGATGATAGAACGATAGATAAATCAATGCGGCTACTCAAACGAAGTTCAGCGTATTTTTGTCGAGCAGAATCGTAGACACAGCTCGCCTCAAAACGTCTTCGAAGATGCGGTTATCGATGGACTTGTTATTGTCACTCATCGTTGGCGTGAGTCTGTTAAAAAGCGTCGCGACGTACAGAGATTCCTTCGACGAGGAATTGTTGCTTAAACCCCTTCCGAGCGGTCACGTCTACGCTTACTTCCAATTTACCACGTTGTGGGAGATATCAAAGAATTCACCGTCCCGTAAGTAATCCGTTGCCGCGTTTTCCGGCAACGAAAAGATGAAACACCATATTCGATGATCTGTTGCAGTTCAACACTCGCACTTGTTCCCCCGAGGTCTCGCGGTCATAATAGGACGTCATCGGGTCGATGACTTACACATTTCGTTGACCGAGGGACTTTGGAAGTATCAGAAATGGGGATATCCAGTGACCGACGCTGGGCCGGGAGCAGAGATATATGCTTGGTTCAACAAGAATGTCACTGAGTGAGTTACGCACAGCTCTCGCTCCTGTTGGCTTGAAACACTCAATTTACCATGTTTGATTCACCGGAACGACTTTATCTTTGCAGCGTCGACCAAGAGTGGAAGGGACTCACAAACGCCTTGGCTGGTTTGCTCTGCGCATCATTAAACTTTGTGGATCCTTCCAACAGCATGTCTCCGGAATTCAGCTTTAGGCCAACCAGCGTTGTGGAAGAAGTTCCCTCGTCTAGTCACTTAAGATACTCTTCCTTGCCCAGAGAAATAGTGTGCACGGAGAATCTCACGCCTTTCAAGAAGCTGTTACCCTGCGACTCCAAGGTATAAACGCATTGCTGTATTCAGCGTTTGTTTATTTATTAACATTTATCAAGAGTATGTTAAAAGTAGATATTTATCGAAAAAAATTCTTTTGCAAAATCGATCTCTAACTTAAATGTTCAACATTGATATGATATTCGGTATTAATATGCAACCCCTAAAACCTTGGTGTGTCACAATATTATCTCTCAATACATGGAACTTCAATATTTCCATTTTTGCCCTTTAATCATGCCGCAAATGGTCAATGACGAACGTTGTTATATTATTTTCAGAGGGGCCTTGCAACTTTGCTAAATTCCGCGCACATACACAACACAAACTATCATTCCATAGGAATACATTTTCGTTCCGTGTGTCGAAACGCCGCGTGCACAAAGTCATCGCTCGAATTGCGCCAGACGATATCTCTCGTCTACGACACGATGGCCGACGACACTCAGGTAAAATACGGAACAGACTACCGGGTGAGAATGGAAGAATCAGCCAGTGTTAATCGCAAATTTATTTCAAGCAGGATTGGTCAGTGAGAAAGCTCTTTGGTATGGGATTGCAAGGCTCGTGTCCCCTCGCAACAATGAGTAATATATACGTAGATACGTCAAGCAACGGAACGGTGCACACCTACCGTTTGACGCCGGAGCCGTCGGCGATGATCACGAGCTTGCGGGGAGGACAGAAAAATCAGATCGCCGTTTACGATATAAGGGAGCACGCGAAACGAGGCATGCTCAACGTCGCCACTGTGCACAATCCCACGAAGACAAGCGCGATAAACTATCCCTCGATACTGTCGGCCAATCGTTATATTATCGGTGCGTAAATAAATTGACCTTCGTTCGATTCTCGCACGTTAGGAGCAAAGTTCTATGAATCATTGTCCTCGATGTTCCAGGTTACGGTCAGGAGAAAGGCAGTTTAGTCACGAAGCTATACAACAATCACTGGCAGCCAATAGACGTTATTCTGTTGGAGAACATTCCATGGTACTTGTCGGTTTATCTTCATTCCGTTAAGATCGTAAGAAACGGCGAAATCGTCGAGCCATGTAAGTTCCAACAAACTTTTCGGTTCGTGAGTCCAGTATCTCGGCAACGTTCTCGATATTCGGGTGTTTCAGTGGTCCAACGTTACCTGCCGGGGAAAGAACGCAAGCAGCCGTACTACCTGGAACTGATATTGCGGTTGCCGCCGCACTCGGTGACGAAGTTCTCCATAGAAATGGACTATCTGTTCCTCAAATGGCAAGAATATCCGCCCGACGCGAATCATGGTTTTTACATGGGTCCAGCGATAATCACAGCTTCGCTGCCAATCGCGAGAAACTACACGGGCTTGCCGCTCGACGGTAGCACGATCACCTCGAGCTTCAACGCGTCGCGAGACGGATATCTCGTTCAGATAAGAACGGAATCCATACTAATTAGTTTGCCGACTCCGGACTTCAGCATGCCGTACAACGTGATCTGTCTGGCTTGTACCGCTGTCGCGCTGGCGTTCGGTCCGCTCCACAATATCTCAACGAAGAGATTGGTATTGAAACATCTGCAGGAGGACTGGCGAGGGAAGCTCATATCTCGGCTCACCGGACTCTTCAAATCGAAAGCGAAGACCGATTGAGAGAACGCGGCGTATAGACGAGTGACGAACAAAATCCAGATGAGATTGACATCACAATCGCAGTATTTCGATAAGTCGACAAAAGAAAAAAAGATTATATTCGCATCTTTTAAGTACAATTTTATGGATTTCTGACAACATCGGTGGTGTTCCTAATTCTCCTTTTTTCTTGTCTTTTCTCTATTGTAGCTTTGAAACACGCGACTTCGACGCTGAAGCTGCAGTGGTCCCCAATACCCGAGTAAATGCGAAACGACAACAAGGCAATTCTCGCGCGGTAAAATGGACCACTGGAATATCGTGGCTTCAAGACACTTTTTGTTCTCTCCTATTTACATTATCTTCGTCTCATTAGCAATTGCACGGATGAGTCTACAGCTCAGTTCTATCCGCGAAATCGTCCTCCTCGACATCCACATCGTCGTCATCACTTGGCATCGATTCGTCGCAAATATTCGTTGCTTCCGTGCAGACCTTGTTGATTACATCGCGTTCGCCTTTTCGGAAGAGCTGTATTATCGGTTCCTCGTGTTCCTCTATTATTTCCTCGCACTGCAATCACACGGATGTATGTTTAATAGAAAAGAATAGAGATTAATAACATCTTCTCGATCGATTTTCTCAATAAGTATTACTCACGTAAAATTTGAGACTCTTGTTCAAATCTCCATCCTGTATAATATCGACCTTGGACATCTCTGGATTCATACCACCGGATGGCGTTACCAAGTTCAGAATAGTCAATCTGCCGTTAGATTTGTACGTTGCTCTGACATAGTCGGACATCTTCTCGCAAATACCGTCCAAGACATCGGAAATGTGAACCTCCGAGCGAGCCAGAGGTACCTGCAAAAACGAGTTATCGTTTACTCCAGACCGTTTTCCGTTTTAAGATGATGTGATATAAACCCCGCGCCAAGTTGGTGACAAAAACGGTACTGAATGCCGTTCTGTAGACTACCGGGAACAATGAAAATTGTCTTTCCCTGCATCTGCCGATTCTCCAGGCAAAAACAATTTTGTTTTTCGTCGACGGACTTCGGTCCCAAAACGGCATTCAGTACGGTTTTTGTTATCGTCGGCGGTATTTCACATCACCTTAAGCCCCTTCAGATAAATTTCCTTCAGGTAAGAGTGTGTTTATAAAAAAATAAAAACAATCAAAAATATCGTATACATTTCGGAGCACGCTGATACTGTTAGTACGGTTAAAAAACCCTTACCTTTTTTCTTATAACATTGCCTTTGGCGTCCAGTCGATAGTTGCCGATTTCAATATCTTGCTTCGGATCGATCTTGGACAATACATTTTCTACCTCTTCTATAGTCGATCTGCAAACTATAAAACCAATAAGTTGAGTACAATCGTTTCACGAACATCGGGATCTTGTGTGCCAATAAATCGATATGATTCTAGTCTTACCTAAACATTGCAAATGATTGGAGTCAATATCGTCGGCGGCGGTGGTGACAACTGCGGCAAAGAGGATGCAAGCAACAAGTGTCAGAAGACGCATCTTGAATGAAAACGTGATCCGGTTTCTACAAAAATCGATGAAATAAGTAAATCGTTCAATGACCGAAGAGCCGTTTAGCTTACGTTTGCGAATAATACTCAAGGCGGAGCAGTGCACAGCCAAAGCAGAACTAATCTCGACGGTAGAGTCAACGCGAGTTTCAATGGTCAATTGACGTTGGACACGTGTAACCCAGGGACGACTGCCAAATCAGCAGCGAGTTAATATTCTCCCACCACCAGTCACCGTACCATTGTTTCCTTCTTTTAACCCTTTGATCTAGCCGATCGGGGATTTCGTGTCTAGAGATATCGTGTATGACTCAATTCCTATTATTATTGTTAATTACGATCGAAAGCAAGAACACAGCCACGTGAATCCTGTTACTTAAATCGCGTTTCCTACTGTACCGATTGACGATGTTGCAGTCAAAGTGAGTGCATCGCCCCACTGGGCCTAGATCCCCTTAACATCTTTCGCTAATGATACGATAAAGTTACGCTAACGGTAACCTTCCGGCAACGCGAATGTCAATCGGGGCCTAGGGCCTAGGAATTTAAAAAAAATCAAATCGGCTGGTAAATATGTCTCTTGAAAACAATGGCAGAGGTTTTAATTCGATATCTCGACATTTTTTGAAAAAAGTGCCGTTTCGCATAATTTAACATAGGATTTACTATCCTGAAAATGATCAATTTTTAAAATTTCGAAAAAGGTACCGGTCTTACGGATTTCCTATAAAAATGCCTCTTCTGAACGAATAGCGGTGGCAGAAAATCGATATCTCGTTTTTCTTTTTTTACGAATTAAAAAAAATCGAATCAATTGGTAAATATGCCTCTTGAAAACAATGGCGGAGGTATAGGAGTGGCCAACCGCTCATACCTTTGAGCGTCGGTAAATTACCCCATCCTTGGTGAGAGATCGTTTGTAATCCCTTTTTAAGTCGGCTCGACTTGACGGGCGATTCAAAGATTGTTATCCCATTCAGTCAGGACGAATTACCGGGTGGTGAGTATAGAACGTTTATCCGTCGGGTTTTATATATTATTGTCAATAAACATTACGCTATTTTACTTTTTGACTCTAATATGCATTTGAGTCCGTAGATGTCGGACGGAAATTGCGTTTAAGCACGTATGTATACGTTAGAGACTTTGTGTTAGGAGAGGTTGGTAATTATAGAGGATTCGTTTTCGGCCACCTATATGTTACCCAACGAAGCTAGTTGACTATTGGTTGAGAAAAGTGTGGGCCAAAGGAATGAGCCATTCAGCGGTTATCGTTGTTTGCTGCGAAAGACGAACGAAAGAGCGAGCTGTGTGAAATTGTGAATAAAGAAGATAACACTACCCTAATAGACAAGCGGTACATTAAGTAGCAGTTGGCGCAATAAATGCGACATGTGCCGCACATGTCGCAAATATCGCGCCAATATTGCTAATTTTCGTGGCGATTGTCTATCAGGATAGTTCGAGATAAATCGAGAGAACTTACTACAGATTCAATCGTCATCTCGACGACGCACTCTTGGTCACACACAATCATTCCGTGCTTTACACAAGCTATTTTCAAAATTTTATCAAACAGTACGTTAGACGGTTGCGATTTGAACGCGCGTGCAAACACCAGTCAGAGTCGATTGTAACGTGAAATGCGTGCATTCCAAGTGAGCTGTGCGAGTTTATCGTTAAGATATCGTTAATTGCAAATGTAACGTTGGACACAGCTTAGAATAAAATTTTCGCATCGTCGTGCTAGTACTGAACGATCGAAGATGCCTCGCACGAAGCAATCAGCGAAGAGATCAATCCGCGATAATACCGAAGAGTACGATTCTCTCATACGAGATTTCGAGAGACAGACGGCAGAGCGTATCGCCAAATACGAAGGCGAGATGCTTATGCAGATAAACAATCTGTCTACTACCGTAGAAGTCGCTGTCGCTCGTCTGCCAACGGAAATAAGAAAGATGACACTCGGTGAACTTCTTGCTCTCGATATACCCGACGAGCACGACGTCGACAACGAATCCGCGGCGAAATCGTCGCCATCGTCGCTCGGTCACACGACCGCCAAAGGAAAGAAGAAGACGAAACGGGTCACCGCGGCATCCGACGACGGCTACGCGACCGAAGGCACAACGAGAACAACACACGTATCCAGGATGAACAGTACGAACAACAGTCGTCAGGCGAGAACCGCGCGCAGTCATTCCAGTACGAGAAATTCGGAAGCTCGACCGAGAGCCACCCGTAGTCAGTCGAGGACCAGAAGTATCAAACCAACAGCTCAACCTGACAGAAAAGATTTGTTGACCGGCTCAAGTGGCCCTCCCACCGCATCCAAATTCAAGACTCCCTCTCTGAAGAATTCTGCTTCGTCTTACGCCGTTGTTACTCCAAAGGTCAAGCCTAACACACCCTTGAACTTATTGAGACGTCCGAGGAACGGAGAGATGGTTCTCAGTATGCAGGGGAGTCCTCTTCTGGTGTCATCAGATCTTCAACAACGTGTGCCAAATATAAATGTAC